>CALYDF020004047.1:0-22736 GCA_944474145.2 Dicrocoelium dendriticum
CTATGGTGAGTCCGCCGCAACGCTTTTCACTTTATAATGAAATTGGTTTTCGCAGTAATTTCCATCCTACGGGACCTGTGAAGCAATGATTTTTTACTCGTAATAAACCATTGTTCCAAACCTACTGTCGCGTTATGGAAATAAACGGTCGAATAGTGAGTTGCCGGGGACGGCAGGCCACATTGAGCTTCATCAATGCCAATGTAGGGTGGCTGGTAAAAAACATAAATCCATGGTTGTATAGGGATTTGGAAACAGTCGGTTGCTGATCGTTCCCGAATGCTTCTGAAGTCAAGAACTTGCAACCGGTTGTTGGTAGAAACAAACAATTTGATTCTTGACAGCGTGAAACACAAGTGCATCGGCGTGAGCTGGTAAGCGTGTAGGTGTATATAACGTTGATCACAGATGGACCAGGGAAAGCAAAACTCAGATAATGACGTTTGACACATAAGATGGCTTACTCAGTTGATTCTCATTGATTTTCAATAACCTTCTCCTGTAGCTTATTAGAAAACAGCTAAAAGATGCAGGAGATTATGGCGAACGATGCGCTAGGTTATATGTTACCTGGCTGTTACGGAAAGACGGCCACTGAGTTCCTTTTTATTGCGTGCTTCGTAAACAGCTGATCGATTTGACGGCAAGAGGAGATTGGAAACGTATGTTAACGCGTTCGAGTTTATCATATGGTTCAGATAAAGCGGTATATTACTTGACAATGCGAAACAGACTAATGATGTGTTCATATCATTTTGTACAATATAAATGGACAGTTTTCGAGTTTACATAAGTAGTTCGCAAGAGTTTTCGGGGTATTCTATCAATCAAAAATAATAAAAACAGAAAGCACAGTATGAATAAATGTAGTTATAGACAGCAGTTCAAGTAAAGTAACACGACCACCAGTGGAACCGTATCCTGGGAATTTGCTTCTATGCGTGAGAGATTGCATCCGAACTTCCACGCCTCATCTGGCAATGTGGCTTTAAAACAAATAATCCGTTATCATATTGACTCATATTTATGGTTACTGTTATGAGCAAGGAGGCCGTCATCATGCTGACTAATGTTTTTAATGGCCGCTGTCATAGGGAAGTAGGCCGTCATTATGTCGATATTGCTGAAGAATAAGTAGGCCAACGCAGTACTAACTGATTTTCGGGGCGGGTACGGAGATTTGCACTCCAGCCGATTAGTCGGTTCCAAGGTCCGACTTATTTGTATCTCGCCAGCGGGTCTGTGGCAGTTTGCCTTGCGTGTTATTAACTTCGTTTTGAAGAAACACCTAAAGGTGTTTCGTGCATGCTGTCTGTACTTGTTACAATGTATTGCAGTCGCGCATTCTTGAGATACGGTACACCATTGGATAAGAGTTCGGAGTTGAATCCAGGTCCTCTTATCTACACGATTCAAGTTTCGCAATGTGAAGCTAAAAGCTAGCCATGTGCGCAAACGGTCTTATGGGTTTCCCAGTGAAAAGGTTAGCCCTGCCATACCTTTCGGCTTGTATTACCATCGTTTTTACCGCCGCATTTAATTATGTATTAGCAACAGTCTAACGAATAAAGATAAAGCCAAGTAAACCCATGGAAATCACTGGAAGAATACAGGTCCAATCATCCCATCATCATCACGGCAGATTAGATGAAGGTGAGCAACACACTTCAGCTACTGCACGGCAAGAAGAACGGAACCATATTCAAAGTAGATGGAAATTGGGTGTTGCCCACTCGAAAACACTGCACAACCACGACGCGTTTCGATGTAATTTCATCTCGCAGTGACTAGAGTTTAATACAATGTGAATCACAGTCCATTACATTGAGATTGCGCGTCGCAATCCAATCACACTATGTGTAGTTCAAACTTGACCCTCCAATTAGTCATTTACCGTTGTGCCAAAAGCGTTGCCCACCGTGACCCGGTAGCCAAAGGGGTAGAGGTTTCGGCTACTATTCCAATGGTCGCGCGATCAAGGCCTGCTGTCTCCACCTGATGAGATGAAATTACATCGAAACGCGTCGTGGTTGTGCAGTGTTTTCGGGTGGGCAACACCCAATTTCCATCTACTTTGAATACGGTCCCAGTGATCGCAGTGACTAAGGTTCATTGCAATGTGAATCACAGCCCATTACATTGAGAATGCGCGTCGCAATCCAATCACACAACGTGTAGTTCAAACTTGACCCTCCAAGAACGGAACCTTGTCACTTTTTCATACGCCGTACTTTTCATTATTTTGTCTTTCTCAATTGTCAAGCACTAGGCATTTGAATCTAAACAAATATGTACACAGATATTCCACTGGTTTTGATTGAGCGCCATATTCCGAAATGTTTCCAGCCCCTGGGCAGATGTGTGGATCCAAATGTCGCAAGATGTGAAGTCAATGGTTTCATATGCTATCAACAAGTGGACGAGTGACCGCCACGTGGTCTCTTTTAGCCAAGCCCTGCACGAGCGAAAAGGACGAAATAGGGTAAACGCTCAACGAAAATACGCAGGATGTGACAGAGCCATATTAACTGACGCAGTGAAACCAGCTTGTTGAAGGGAATACTCGCATCACCTAAAACATGACATTTGATTTCGTGGTTGGAGATACGCTGTTGGCACCACACACGAGCAATCCCCTTTAAGCGCCCATTGACGACGGCCGATAGCCGGCCCGTGTCATCACTCGAAGTCGCTACGGCTCGCTTCCATACAGTAACACCGCCCGAACGGTGGCACGGTAAACGCGAACCTTAACCAAGTGGGAGACATACCGACGACACCAGAAGTGTTGCAGGTTGACTAACGCCGACTGAGCCTTAGCGATGAGGAGGGAAACTTCTTCCACAACAGTGCCACCAGCAGACATGCAGCTCCCTAGATAGACAGAGATAAATGCTTGTTCAAGGAGTGTACCTTCAAGAATGAGCATGGGAACGGGCGAGTGCCGATCTTAGAGCACCACTTTACAGTTCGACGTGGCGAAGCACATTCCAAACCTAGATGCTTCAATCGCCAAACCGTTTAGAAATGGTCTGCATGCTCTGTCAGTCATCCCCAAGTAAGGCGATATCATCGGCATACTTTAAGTCAGTTGATCGCTTACCCGGCAGTAGCTGCAGTCAAGTGTTGGTAGCCCTCGAGAGCTCAGGATAGGATGTTTCCAATCCTCAAATTGAAGAGAAAAGGAGATATAGGGTAGCTCTGTCGTGCACAAAAATTGACAGCGAATGATGACGAAAACTTAACATAGACTATCACTCTGCCGGAAAGGTGGAGATAAAGTGCGCGCAGCAAGCAACGTCGCAGCGCAAGTCGATTAACCGAAACCAATGAAGCACGGATGTTTAAGCATGAAACGATGGTAGGTCTCTGGTAGAAGCGGCGGTGTTGGAGAATTTGGAGGAGCGTGAATATTTAATCCACACAAGAACGGCCAGGTCGAAAGCCAGCTTGTTCCTCCCGGTACTGCGGTTCACAAATGAGGGATAGTTTACCCAGACTAATCCCCCAGTGATTGGCGTACGAAGCGGCAGCACAACCGATTCGCCCCAGGAAGAAGGCAACTTTTTCTCAACCAGATTTTGGAGGACAAAGAGGTTAGCTGGCTGATGATAACTGCGCATCCATATTTGGACAGCACCAGATGCAGTCCGTATAGATCGGTAAACTTAAACCGTCTCAGGTGTCGAATCGCTTGGCTGGATGGATCAAGTGTGACGACTCAAGGCGGGCAGCTGGGTCCGCAGGGTATAAAAGTGGACAGTGGTGATCGATTGAACTGGGGATGAAAATATTCGGCCCATCGATCCAAGCGCCTCTGTAGGTTGGGAACCAGTGAACCATTCACCTCGCAGATAGTCTCGCTGACACTAGTTTTACTGTGGCCAGTGGATCGAATGAGCTGGAGGAGTTTGCGAGTATTGCATGAGGGGGCAGCGGCCTCTATTTCCGAAGCACGTTGAGACCACCAAAATTCAGAATCCCTGCGTAGACCTTGTTTAAACTATCGACTGACAGAACAGCGCATTTCACTATGGTTAGAGTCCGCTGGGATATTCCTGCGGTAGTCAAATAGATCCAAGGAGCGCGTGAAGATCCAGGCCTTCAGAGGGTGCTGAGTAAGACCACAGACTAACTGTCCGGAAGAGATCATGGCCATTTGCATGAACGTCCAGTGTTCATCATTATTTTGCAGAGGGTCACAGCTGAGTGCATCGGTTAGGAAAGTTTGATAGCTCTGCTGTACCGAGAGAGTAGATAGTTTATTTGTATCTACTTTACAGTGCATCGGTTTAGGGGACCCACTGGAACTCATGAAGATGTTCGCACAGACAAGAGCATAGCCTGAGTCAAGAAAGGTGGACCAGATTGATCTGCAACCTTTTACACAACGCCGCTATCTGAAACCGATTGCGATATGATCAAGTTGAGAACACGATTGAGACGCGGAAGGTCACCAAGTAGCGGAACGTCTCCTCGAATGCCGGAATCTGGTGTTCGAGAGAAATGAACTACAATGAACATTGATTTATGCCCGGGTAAAATAACAGTTGCCTGACAAGTCCCGCAGGATGGTGGGGGTGAAACTACAGCTAGCAAAAGATATGTGAGTTGTCTGTTTGAGCGTTTATCTAGCAAATACCCTACAGAATAATAGTAGTGTGAGAATTAAATGTGAACGAAGAGGCAACATGAGGGCGGTTATAGTTGTTGTTCTCCGTGAGAATATTCCCTTCTGTACAGCCTCCTCAGATTTATCTAACATGTTAATCCGGTTTAGAAGGATAATAATTATGTTACAAAGTTGCACAGTTTAGGCAACGAAGTGATGGGGCCAAGGGTAGGATCCAATCATTTTTTGAAAATATCCAAGGTGGGGGAGGAAACAAGGAAGTTTGGGAGAGAGTTCCAGGGTTAGCAAACCCGAAGAGAAAAATAATTCCGCCGGCATTTCAGGCGGCTAAACTGTGCACACACTTTCAGAGGGTTACCTCTGAGATTGGTGTTATGGCTGAGTTTCAGCAAGTGACGGCATACGTGATTAGGGTCACTCAATATTTGGTAGACTAATATGAGATCGCCGCGCAGCCTTCGGTAGCGGCCACTGAAAACTCCCAGTGACTTCAGCCTTTGATGGTAGGACAGATTTCGTAGGCCCTTGACGTTCTTTGTGGCCCTGCGTTTGGGTTTCTCTAGTACTTCTAAGTCGCGCTTCAACCAAGGTTGCCAAGCTTGGATGGCGTATTCAACGTGAGGGCGCACGTAAGAATTGTGCATCATGGGGAAGATGGATGGGTCGAATCTTCCGAATGCTCTCCGCAGCAAGCCGACGTGCTGGTTGGCTCTCTTCGCAGCTGCCTCTGACTGCTTTGAACAGTTAAGGTCACTTTGAATGAGCACACCAAGGTCGCGTTCTTGGGAAGTTGTTTGCAATACATGTGACCCAAGCCTATACACGTAGTCATGTCTATGGCGCAATTGAACAGCGTGACATTTTTCCACATTGAACAGTAGTGTATTCAGAACTGACCAGTTTGAAATCGTGTTGAGGTCACGCTGCAGCTTTTCGTGGTCATTCGGTTCTTTGATCGCTCGCCATAACTTGATATCATCCGCGAAGAATAGGAAATCGGAAGTAATTTCCCTCGCCAGATCGTTTATGAAAATCAAAAATAGCCGGGGCCCGAGCACCGAGCCTTGTGGTACGCCGCACTTCACCACAGTTGCGTCGGACAGGAATTCTCGTACTCTCACTTCCAACCGAGGTTCGTGCAGAAAATTACCTATCCAACGCAGCAGTGTCACCAACACCATGGAGCTGAAGTTTATGGAGGGGAATTCGGTGGTCTTAGCGATCAAACGCTTTTGAGAAGTCCAGGTAAATGACATAGACTCCTGCTCCACCATCGACTGCTTCAGTCCAGCTATTGCGTGCAATTAGCAAGTTCGTAGTGCATGAGCGCTTTTGCTGGAAGCCATGTTGCTCTGGTGCTATCATATTGTGAGTTTCCATATATTGCATGAGTACATCAGCGATGATAGACTCGATAACCTTGGAAAGCACAGGGAGTAGCGTTATGAGACGATAATTAGTTGGGTCAGCGCGACTACCTCCCTTATGAATAGGAGTGATGAACCCTCGCTTCCATATTGTTGGAACATGGTTTTCCTCTATACAGCGCTGAAAGAATATAGCCAGAGGTTCCGCCATATCACTGGCTGCTACCTGTAAATTCACTTACTTACTTTACTGCGGCTAGCTCCTGCGACAGGATGTCGGCTTCATGAATGTCGCGAATTGCAGCTGCCCAAGCGCGGCGGTCGGCGGCAAGCTCCACGCAGATACTGATCCAATGATTTCTTCAGTGACGAGCACCATGCACAACATGGAGTCCCATAAGATCGACATCCGATTTCACTGCAGTGAGCCACGTTTTCAATTGTCCACCACGGCGACGACACCAACCCTGGCAAGACGAGGGTGAAACCACGGCCCTAGTGAAGTCAGTGTCTGATCTGCGGAGGACGTGACCGAAGCACTGAAATCTGCGGCGTTGGATGAGCGTTTTTGAGCTTTGGAAGACCGTAACAGCGCTTACGGATTTCGTCATTGGTGATACGTTCATGCCACTGCGTTTTCAAGATAAGCCTTAGACACCAGTGGTCGAAAACTTCCAACTTCCGGGTGTCTTCGGATCGCAGCGGCTATGTTTCGCAACCATAAAGTAAAATGGCACGAATGATTGCTGAGAATACTCGGATCTTTGTTCTCAGACTAATTTCCGTCCTTTGCTACAATGTGTTTCTCAGTTGTAAGAAGGCTGTTCTAGCGCTGTCAATACGATTCCGGATATCGGATGTAGCCTGACCATTGGGGAATAGGGTGGATCCATCATAATTGAACTCAGGAACAGATTCGATGAGTTGACCATGTAAGGAGAGCGACGGAGCGGACTGAGAGGCTAACCGTATGATGTATTTCATCTTGCTGATGTTAATTTCGAGGCCGATCATAGAGAGTGAATGATCGACCCGATTTAGCGGTGACAGTAGTGATATAGCATCTTCCGCAAGGATAGCGATGTCGTCAGCAAATTCTAGATCTGGCAGGCAGAAGTCAGGGCTAACTTGAACACCACGATAGCCTTCAAGGTCATGATGCATAACCCAGTCGACTGCGAAGTTGCACAGCACTTGAGGAATTGGGCAACCCTGCCGGACTCCAGTATTGATCTCGAATTCCTCTGTTTCTTCTCCATAGACCCAAATCTGGGCCTTGGTGCAACGGTAATATTATCTCATCAAGGTAACGAGTTTCACTGACACGCCATCTGCAAGTAGGATTTTTCAGAGTGCTTCGCGGTCAACTTCAAAGGCAGCTCGAAAATCAACGAAGCACACAAACGTGGGCTACTGGAACTGGTAGCGGTGTTTGAGTACTTGACTTTTAGTGAAGATTTGGTCAGTACAGCCTCTGCCTGGACGAAAGTCATGTTGGTTATGGCGAGTTCCCAGGTTCATCATATTGGCAAAGTGGGAAAGCAAGATTCATACAAAGGTTTTTGTAGCCAGATGGATTAGGCTAATCCCGCGATAATTACTGCACCCAGTTCAATCACGTTTCTTGAGAAATGGTAGTAGTACTGAGTTACTCCACGAGGAAAGACAGATTTCGGTATTCCATACTGAGCAGAAGAGCTCGTGCCAATGGTCAAGAAGAGCCGGTAGACAAGATTTGTAGATTTCCGCTGGAATCCCGTCCGCTCCCGGGGCTTTCTTCGGCTTCAGGTGACGAAGGATGTCTGTGATTTCTGGGTGAGATGGCCGTGAGCAATCCGCATCATATCCTGGCTGGGTTAATGCCGAAATAGGTGCGGTGGTGTGTAGTGGGCGGTTTACGAGGTTGCTAAAATACATTACCCATCTGGAAAGTTTTTCTTCGGTATCGGGAATGATTTGGTCTTCCGAATTGTGCAATAAAGGATGTGGTGAATGGCGCTTGCCGGAAGTTAAACTGACGAGACGCTGCCCGTAAAGTCTTCAGTCAAATGTTATCGACACCGGGAGAGCTGTGGATACGCAGGAACAACAGTTTCTTTGACATACTTTCTGCAGTAAAAGTAATATTGGATAAAGTTGATAGTGATACAATAGAAACAGGTATAATCGTTGGGCCCGTTACTCTCTGGAACGTTTGTGAATAGTGGAACCGTAAGAGATCGTTGTTGATCGCGTGCACTCGTCAGTCGTGATCAGTGCTGGAATTCCGCGTTGCACCTTACGAAGGCCATTAACATGACTGTACAAGAATTTGCGATTCGTGCAGAATCTCTTCATTAACTGCTGATGCGTCATCTTGTCCTCGGGGATCAAACTCACACAGAAGTTACGCTGTGGCACATAGGCAGTCCAGGTTTCGGAATTCGAGGAGTCCTTGTGAGCTCACCATGTTAAGGCCCTTAAGGACATGTATTTGCGTGTTCTGCTCCTCAAAAATGACTTCCTTCTCCTGTAACGATGGAAGAATTTCTGCTTAGACGAGTGTGTTAGCAGTATGGCAAATGTCCTTGTGAAAGTGTTCCAGGCGATTTCTGGGGGACATTCAGTTAAGGTCCAAAATACCTCCCTAACAAGTGTGGATAACACGTTGTGGTGCGTGACCGTATACATCTTATCATCCTCTTCCGCAGGAAGGATTGTCTTCTCACAGTGTGAGAAATCTCCCCGTATTACTTGAGCGGATCTCATTAAGCGTATGGTGACCAGATAGGTGACTTTCACGTGTTACTAGACGACCAACTCGTACGTTGAGATCGCCAGCCAGGAGGACAACATTGGATTTGCAAGCTTTGCTCAAGAGATAGTGAAGTTCACGACAGAAGTCGTCCTTAAGCGGATCGCAACTGCAGTCAGTCGGAGTAAACTGAATTCACAAACAACTTGCGTGTCTCTTCAAGTTATCTGTTGACCCTGCATGATCACCGAAGCCAAACTGCAAATAGTCGGCTATTAATCATAAAGCAGTGCAGAAATGCGGCCTCGGCAATGTTGCTTGGGCTATACCAACGCCAGCCAAGCGGGCCGCAGCTACATTTGTGTCACCAGATGGATGTAGGTGAACTATCGCGCCGTGGTCGGTGGGAGATCTCAGCTCAATCACAGTACTGGAAACTCGCAAGTATGTTTCGAAGACAGCAAATGTTGATGGCGAGATTCCAAAATGCGCGCAGGACCCGCCTGCTGCCCCATCTGCATGTGTACATGAAGGATGTCCAAAGTCCGGCTCTTGTTAATATTTCAACTGGCCTGCGGCCTCATCATGAAATAAAAAATACAACCTTGCATTTTTTTACATAAAGACCACATTACGAAGGTTATAAAAAATTAAAGACGTACCAATTACATAATTCGAGGTCGTCAGATACTGGCAAAAATCAACGATGTAGTATTGTTTGTTTTTAAGCAGCCGGGAAAAGTCAAGCTAATATTTTTACTAAAAGGTCTTAACTAAATGAAAATCACAAGAGGTCGCCAGATCTGTTTCCCCATTCAGATAAAAACCTGTAATGGAAATTTATAGGGTATGCCATTTTTGTTTGTTGTCTTACTGTTAGACTGAATATGATACCATATATTTTTACCTAACAAAAGTAGACCTTCTTGCAAAGGTACGTTGAAGCATACCAGACGAAACGAGGCCGAAGAAGTGCCACTGGACGAACTCTGTGAGCGTCGATGAAATCATGGGGACTAGAATTATGAAAACAAGAATAAGCTAAACCGGATAACTGTGATTGGTAACAAGTGAATAAATGGCGTGTGAATGAGGTGTGCGGGTAGAAGAACTTAAAAAGGCTGAGCGCGATATAGCAGATGAACAATCCAAACCATGGTTTGATCATTGGGCGTGATACTACTCAATTACCCAAGCCGAAGCTGTTTAAACAACCCGCCCACAAAGCAGCAGGGCGAATTCAGGGAACCGCGCTCATTGGGAGCCGGTGACCGATTGTTTGGTAGGTTATCAAACAAGGGCCCAATCCTCTCAATGAAATCAGCACGCTTGCTGGAACACAATGCCCCACTGAGGTGATGCAAGGAACACCGACTCTATTTAGTGGTGAGTCAGATCCGCAACGCCGCAGTGTCGATAGACATTTGTGTTTGTTTATAGGGAGAACGATTGTCAGGCGAAAACCCACCACGTTCTGGAAAACTGCCGTCGAACAGTTCGGTGGAACGAGGTACACACAAACCACCCAGCTGCCATCACGAGGAGGTAGTTCGGCGAAGATTACTAGAGTAAAGGGATTGTTTGCTCGGTGAACAAACTTGCGTATTTGTTAGAAAGTAGTAGAGAATATAGTAACATTGTCAAGAGCCCCGTCGCAGAAAGGTAATCGCCACACCTGAGGGAAAGCGCTAACTAAAAACAAACACACATGGCGGTTCGCGCCGCCGCCATGCCCTAACGGACTAGATCACTGCCGTGAAATAAGACAGTCGTGGGCTAAATACAGTAGAAGCTGAGGGAAACGTAAACTGTTAGTGAGTCCTAACGGGGTGAACAAGCCGAGCAGCGCTTTTCTGGATATGTGGCATTCATTTGAATGGGACGAAGCTGATGAACTATGTGGAAAAAAGCCCCCCGCAACTACCTGACAAGCAGTTGTCGTCCGGGCTTAACGCGAGTGAACTCGTGACTTGAGAGCCAGCCCTGACCGTCGACATTGGTAATGAGCATGACGGTGGAGAATAAGCCACGTCATATCAAAGCTAATGCTCAATCAGTGTGTCCGGGAGAAAGTAAGAATTGCCTGGAAAATCCACTATTTTAGCGATTATCAACGATTAGCCAATTATTAGCGCATTGATTTCGAAGTTCTGCACGTGACTACAAACCACCTGAAACCTTGGTCAAAGCTAAGGGGAACCAATAACCTTGGTAGTAGAAGTCGAAGGGCAGTAAGAGACCTGTAAATATAGCAAAGGACCGCGATAGTTGTGCAGTGTTAATTGACGGCGGTTAATACGGAATTTGGTCAAGGTCATTGTTGTTTTCTTTTTCCATCGGTCGGGCTAGTAGTTTGTAGAGTAGTAAAGTGTCAATTTCGGAATCGCGTCTAGTGAGATTATAACAAATGGCGACGGAGAAAATTGATGTGACGAAATTTTCTGTTGAAAAATGTCAAAAACTGCTTTTCTAACAACAATCTCAAATGGAGGCACAAATGAAAATGATCGAAAAGCTGTCGCAATGTTTGAGTTTGCAGACAACAGGAACAGCGACGCGGGACATGCAGGCGAGTTCTGCTGATCTTCTCACGAATGCAATCACATAATTCAATTATGACGCGGATTCTTGATGCACATTCGAAGCGTGGTTCAAGCACTGGGAAGACATGTTCCGGACGGACTTCATTCCTCAGGACGCCTCCTGAAAGGTGCGATCGCTACTTCGCAAGTTCGAAATGAGTGAACCTTCAAAGTTCATATACCACATTCTGCCCCAACAGAAGAAGGATCTGACGTTTGACGAAGTAGTGTCGCAGATGAAGGAAATTTTTGGTGAGTCAGTACCCTTGTTTAAAATTCGCTATCAAGGCCTGAAAATTGTCAAACAAGAATCGGATGACTTTGGGGTCCAAGCAGATATGATTAACCGAGTGTGAGCGTTTCAAACTATGCTCTTTAACGGACGATCAGTTTAAGTGTCTCATTTTCGTCAGCGCTCTACAATCCCCAGTGCTGCTGAGATCCGCAAGCGGCTGTTAGCTAGGCTGGATAAGGACCCTGAAACTCCACATAAGAGAATGCTAACGGCTGCTTACACTAAAACACGACACGGCCCTGGTCGAACGGAATGATCTCGCACCACTAGATACCGTGCACCACGTGGAAAAGACCAGGACTGTCAACCAAAGCAAACCCTTAAGTGATCCGCGAACAAACCGCCCATAGCATGCTGGTCATGCGGTGAAGGGCATTTCGCGCGCTTTTGTCCGTTCAAACGTCATATTGGTCAAACATGACATAAGCGTGGGCATAAGGAGGAATTCTACAGTCAGGTCTGACCGAAGAACGTGAAAAGTCTCATCGAAGGGGGAATACTAGGAAGGATGGCCCAGAGTCTCTGTCCATAGTTGCCGCATTCCAAAGTGAGTGTAAACCGAGACGACGATTTACCAGGATGTTGATCAATGGGATCTCGACGAAAATCCAATTTGACACGACCTCGGACATTACGATTATTTCCAGGAGCACATGGAATCACATAAAGAGGCCGAAGATGATCGAGTCTCAGAAATTTGCACATAATGCATCCGGCGGTGTGTTAAACTTAGTAGGCGAACTTGTAAGATTGTTTTGAAAGGTGTGTAAAAGTAGGGGACCGTTCTACATTTCAGACCGGCCGAATCTGAATCTTCTTGGTGTCGATTGGATTGAAATGTTGCAACTCCTCGATGTTCCCTTGAATCAGATCTGCAACCGAGTTCGAGCAAGTCCCGACTCCTCATCAAAGTCCGTCGAAGACATGAGACGTTCGCTGAAGTGAAGATTTGCCTGTCTTTCAGGATGGCTTGGGTCATTGTACGAAATTCAAGGCAACCCTGAGCTTGTGACCAGGTGCCAAACCAGTGTTCAAGGCTAAAAGACCGGCATTACATGCAGCCATGTCAACCGTTGATCAAGAACTAGATCGACTGGAACGAACCGGAGTCATCACTCAACACGGGCCGCACGTATAGTCGCAGTGAAGAAAGCAAACGGCAAGGGACGCGTCTGCGCTGACTGCTCAACTGGCCTTAACGCCGCGCTGGACGACCAACAGTACATATTACCGTACGGGAAGATATCTTTGCAAAACTGAATGGTGGTAAGTGCATTGCTAAGCTTGAGCTGTCTGAGGACTACCTTCAAGTGGATGTTGACGAAGTCTCGAGAGAGTTGTTGACGATCAACACTCATCGTGGACTATTCCAATACAACCGTTTGCACTTCGGTGTGAAAACGGCGCCAGCCATCTTCCAACAGTTGATGGATACCATGCTAGCGGACGTTTCTGGAGCCGCTGCGTATCTGGATAATATCATAGTGATGAGTCGAACAACGGAAGAGCTAGTTAACCGCCTGGATGAAGTGCTTGATTGTGTACACTCGTACGGTTTCCGGAATCGTGAGAAATGCACATTCTTCAAGCCGATCATCAAATACCTCGGTTTTAACCTTGAAAAGGATGGACGTCGACCAGATCCGGCAAACGTAGAAGCCATTAAAAATTACCCCCAGTCACAGCCCGTACGTTCCATTTGTGGGCTCATCAGCCACTATAGTGAATTCTTGCCTGAGATGCACCGCCTGCGTGCCCCGCTAAATAAGCTACTAGACAAACGCCAAACTTGGAAGTGGACATCAGAATGCCAGAATGCCTTCGAACGGGTCAAGACAGTGCTGTCTTCAAACTCGCTTTCAACTCATTTTGATCCTTCCAAAGAGAATGTTTTAACCACAGATGTACAAAACCATAGGATTGGCGCAGTAATTTCACACACGCACTCCGATGGATCTCAAAAAGCAATCGCCCATACCGTCAGAACACTTACGAAGGCCAAGAGGAATTAGAGCAGATCGAGAAAGAAGGATTGGCCATAGTGTTCGCGGTCAAGAAATTCAACAAAATGTTCATGTTGTTCACAGACTTCAAATCGCAACATCAGAGTACATCTAGGATCTACACGAAGAGCGTGGGTTGTTGCAGTAGGTCAGCCAGAACGTAGATACTATTGTGCAACTGCAAAAATAAGCAAATAAGGCAGTGCGTTTAAAACTCGCTCAAGGAACAAGACTAGTTTGGGAGCTCTTAATATGCCAGCATAGCTCCTGCAACTTTTGCACCCAGAAAATTTTGACCACCACCGTAACTGATATAGACAGAGTGACAAATTCCTTATCCGGCATTTAAAGTAAGTACGTCATTGTAGGACCACCGGCGCAATGAACGGTTAGAAAACAGTCCCTACTTTCCACAATTTTCACTATTCTATGGCCTTAATATCGAATATTACCCAGCTAACTAAAGTATCACAGCTCAGGAAAACAGCTGAGCCACTGAGTATATATATATATATATATATATATATATATATATATATATATATATATATATATATGGTTGGCGGCATCCGGTGTCGGATTTGCATGTCAATGTGGCCAGCCACAGGACGCCTGCGCCTACAGAGGGACCATGGATGGCTTGCGATGCACCAACCAGAGCGCCATCCACACGCACCATATCCAGTGTAAAACCGAAGGAATAAGACCGGGAGGCATGCGGATGGGAACCACGTTTCATCAACGGAGCCGGCCCACACTCCTTCACAGGCAAACACAAGCACGCTGTATTTGGGGAATCAAGCGCACACAAGGCGGTGGCTGGACCGTAGTCCGCTCCACACTGAATGCATGGAACCGCTCTTTGAGCCTAGCACGGCCACAAGGACCGTGCACCCCGTCCCCTCTAGCAACGACCAACTGTCTCCCAGAGCCAGTATGGAGGAGGTAGTGGGTAATAGACAGGTAGGCACCTTGTCAACATGCACATCAAGCGCAGCCACACCAGGGATATCATACAACAGCCAATCATTTGAGAGAGAGAGAGAGAGAGAGAGAAGAAAATAACTTGATTAATGCATAAGGAAACGGTGACATAAACCTTAAGTTAATGAGCATATTAATAAGTTGTTTACAAACGAATCCTAGATAAGTTCGCAAGGTCAGAAAGTATACTTTACGTAATACTTCGAACACAAAATGCTATGGGAATGCACTACAATTGGCTTAAGCGAAGTGTGCAAGTTAATGGAATAGAGTACAGGTAGACATTTATATGAGAAAGAAAAGCATTGGAGCAAAATTGAAAAACCACCACCTGAAATAAAGAGACTTAGCGTGCAAGCACGCGGTTAGTAAATCGAATGCAGCGTACCTACAAACGCTGCACCGTTCTGTCTACCTTTTCTGCAGGACCCGTCGTCGCTTCTGTAGTGGTCCCGAGTGGCCTCGCTCATGGTTCACTAGGAAAGGGTGACATATATCTTAAAGTAATGAGCATCTGAAGTAAGTTGTTTACAGAAGAATGCGAGATAAGTTCACGAGGTCAGAAGGCAAACTTTACGGAAATGCCACGAACACAAAAACGTTTTCGGAAAGGACTAGAATTGACTTAAGTGACGTGTGCAAGTTTATGGAAGAAAGTACGGGTATACATTTATATGAGAAAGCAAAGCATTGGGACAAAATTGAAAACCCACCACCTGAAATAAACAGACTTAGCACGCAAGAAAACGGTGACATAAATCTTAAATTAGTGAGCATATGAAATAAGTTGTTTACAAAAGAATAAGTTTACAAAAGAATACGAGGTAAGTTCACAAAGTCAGCAGATTTAATTTACGGAAATGCCACAAACACGAAAATGATATCAAATTAACTACAAGTGGCTTAAGCGACGTGTGCAAGTGTATAGAAGAGAGTATAACTAGGCATTTATATGGGAAAGAAAAGCATTGGAGCAAAATTGAAAAACCACCACCTGAAATAAAGAGACTTAGCGTGCAAGCACGCGGTTAATAAATCGAATGCAGCGTACCTACAAACGCTGCGCCGTTCTGTCTACCTTTTCTGCAGGACCCGTCGTCGCTTCGGCAGTGGTCCCGAGTGGCCTCGCTCATGGTTCACTAGGAAAGGGTGACATATATCTTAAAGTAATGAGCATCTGAAGTAAGTTGTTTACAAAAGAATGCGAGATAAGTTCACGAGGTCAGAAGACAAACATTACGGAAATGCCACGGACACAAAAATGTTTTCGGAAGGGACAAGAATTGACTTATGTGACATGTGCAAGTTTATGGAAGAAAGTACGGGTATACATTTATATGAGAAAGCAAAGCATTGGGACAAAATTGAAAACCCACCACCTGAAATAAACAGATTTAGCACGCAAGAAAACGGTGACATAAATCTTAAATTAGTGAGCATAAGAAATAAGTTGTTTACAAAAGAATAAGTTTACAAAAGAATACGAGGTAAGTTCACAAAGTCAGCAGATTTAATTTATGGAAATGCCACAAACGCGAAAATGATATCAAATTAACTACAAGTGGCTTAAGCGACGTGTGCAAGTGTATAGAAGAGAGTATAACTAGGCATTTATATGGGAAAGAAAAGCATTGGAGCTAAATTGAAAAACCACCACCTGAAATAAAGAGACTTAGCGTGCAAGCACGCGGTTAATAAATCGAATTCAGCGTGCCTGCAAACGCTGCGCCGGTGCTGCCTACTTTCACTGCGGGACCCGTCGTCGCTTCGGCAGTGGTCACGAGTGACCTCTCTCATGGCTCACTAGGCCTGCCTGACTAAGGCACGCGCGACCGCATGTGCTACAGCACAACGCGCTCGATGTCGGTGAACTACAATCCATCGGTGCTTGCCGCTTCCGAACTTGCCGCTTCTTCTCTGCATGCATGAGGGCTTCCTCCCGCACTTCAGCAACTGCCTTCGTGATTTGATCGCGCCATGCACCACGATCAACCGCCTTCGATTCCCATGATCTGCAATCAAGATTAAAACGCGTGAGGCTCACTTTAATCATGTCCTGGTAACGTAACTTTGCTTTCCCAGCATGTCGCTTCCCTATACTCAGCTGACCGTATAAAAGTTGTTTCGGTATCCGAGTCGAATCCATGCGCCACACATGACCGAGCCACCTCAGGTGTCGCAGTAAAAGTATGCCGTCCACTGCATACATCCCACTTCGGCGCAACACTTCCGTGTCTGCAACTCTGGCGCCCCAGCCGATCCGCAAAATTCGTCGCAGACACTGTTGATGAAACCGCTCGAGATATCGCACATCCCGACGGTACATCGTCCACGTTTCACTGCCGTATAGAAGAACGGACAGTACCATGGATTTGTACACCATCAGCTTCGTGCCAATGCTAAGCTGATGGTTGTTCCACACTCGGTACTCTAGCTTCCCGAATGCCGCTGCTGCCTTCGACACGCGATTACGCAACGCAACGTGTAGCTGCAGATCAGTCGACATCACACTCCCAAGGTAGCTGAAACGGGAGGTGGTTTTCAATACTACAACACCAATGCTGATTCGTGGCAATATTGAAGATTGCACCTCTGCTGAAGGCTGAAAGAGAGATACTGTTTTCCTGTGTTGATGGTGAGCCCGAATTTGGCCGCTGTCGAAGCCAGAGCACTAGTCATGTGCTGCAACTCATCCGCGCTGTGTGAAAACAACGCACAGTCGTCAGCAAACAGCAACATACGGATAGTTGTCTCACAGGCTCAAGTTCTCTCACCGAAACGACGGATGTTCAGCAACCCACCATCAATACGGTGCTCCACACCAACACCGTAAGCACAAGCGGCATCGAAAGCACAAGACAACATTGCATGAAGATAGATATTAAACAGGGCAGGAGCTAACACACAGCCTTGCTTCACACCAGAGACAACTGCAAAGTCATCCGAGGTCTCTCCACTCAGCTGCACCCTCGCTCGCATACCACCGTGCAGACATTCAATTAAACTTACAAACTTACGCGAGAAACCAAACTTACCCAACACCAGCCACAATGCCTCGCGGTTCACCGTATCAAATGCCTTGGTGAAATCAACAAAAATCGAGTACAATGGCTGATGTCGTTCTCTGCACTTCTCTTGCAACTGACGAGCCGCAAACACCATATCTATAGTGCTGCGACCCGAACGGAATCCACACTGTTCCTCCGCCACGTTAGGTTCCACAACCTGACTGACGAGGCGATTGAGCAGGATTCGGGCAATCACCTTGCCCACACAACTCAGCAAGTTGATGCCACGATAATTCGTGCAACATTGCTTGCTACCTTTGCCCTTGTACAGTGGTAGCACAAGGGCATCTTCAGATAAGCAGGCACCCCCTCCTTAATCCACAAAACTTGCACTAATTGGTGCAGCGCAGTCAACAACGCGGGTCCGCCGTGTTTCAATACTTCAGGCGGGATCCCGTCGGCTCCGGCACATTTGCCGTTTCGCAGCTGAGCAAGTGCTGTCTGTGTCTCATCCAGTGTCGGCGTATCCGCCAGATCCGCCTTCACATCGTGCTGCTTCAGGCCGTTCAATTTAGGCCAGTCGATCTCTGAACGGTTGTTCAAGAGACAGTCAAAGCTCTCGGGTCAGTCGCCGTCGAAGTTTGCGAAACTGACTCCTCTTCCCCAAGTCACTGGGATCTGCAACATGTGCAGCAAATGCTGCATTCTTCTCCGACACCAATGCGCCGATCATCGCATTGTTCTCATCAAACTAAGCAGGCCGTTTAGAGCCTGCGCGCCCGATGATCTCCTCGGCAGCAGCTGTCACCTGATCGCGAATGTGGTGCCGCAGGTCGCCCACTGTGGCTATGCAGTCCACATCACCACACAGGCGTGCAGCCATCGCCTTCTCCAGCTCAGTACGTTTCGCCACAGTACCGAGGGAGAGAATGTTAAATTTACGCCGATTCACGGCAGGAGTGCAATACATCGATTTACGAAAATATATGTACAGTTTGGTCCGAAATAACTTGTGATCAGTACCACACTCAGCTCCACGCAGTACACGTGTCATGCGCACTTCACACATATCACGCTGACGTACGATGACATAGTCGAGCAGGTGAATGTGACCACTCCGTGGGTGCGTTCAAGTTGCTATATCACGCACTCAGTGCAAACCGAGTGTTCGTGATCGTCAGGCCGTGAGTGGCACACAGTGAGAGCAGTCTGTCACCGTTCGCATTCGCTGAACCAATGCCATGCGAACCGATAACATCTGTCCACGCTGATGCATCACGCCCAACGCGCGTTGAAATCACCCAGCAGAGATAGTCGGTCGCTCTTCGGCACAGACCGTATCATGGAGGATAGCTGAGTGTAGAACTGATCATGCGTGTCATCAGGGTAAAACATGGTAGGACCGTACGTGCTTATAAAAGTAGCAAACTCACCTCTTCCGAGTCGTAGGCGAACAGTCATCAGTCGCGCGCTGATGCCCGTTGGTTCACCCACCAGCTGGCCATTCAGGCGATCGGACATTACAAATCCGACCCCAGGTTAATGTGGTTCTGAGGCGGCGTTTCCAACCCAGTAGAATGGGTAGCCAGCACCTGCTTCATGCAAGTTACCTTGCTCAGCGAGACGAGTTTCACTAAGCGCCGAAATATCGATGTGGTAGCGCGCCAGCTCCATTGCGACCAGTGCAGTGCGTCGCTCCGGGCGCTCGCTCGAGTTCCGGTCCAGTAGTGTGCGTACGTTCCAGCACCCGATGCTGAGTGCTTTGCGCGCAGGCATACGATTGCATTGGTGGGTAATCGCACGCGAGATGGTGGTTGTGCTTCGGAGGTTTGCTTGAAGGACCCCACCGGAGCCTTTGGCTCAATAGCCTGATCCACAACGCAGTGGGTGGTTTGGAGGTGTGCTTGAGGGACTCCACCCGGAGCCTTTGGCTCAATAGCCTGACCCACAAGGCAGTGGGTGGTTTGGAGGTTTGCATGAGGGACTCCGCCCGGAGCATTTGGCTCAATAGCCTGACGCACAAGGCAGTGGGGAGCAGATCCAGCTCGAGAATGTGATTGCAGAGACCGATTCGGATCTGCTTGACGGCCGTCACACGCAGCCTTTGAGGTTCTGGAACAATTATCATATGTTTTGCGACCGTAATTGGATACGCACCTGCGACCACGGCCAGACGCAGGTGGGATTTTGGCGGGTTTGCACCAATTTGACCAGGGGCTGCCTGGCTTGAGGCGGGCAGTAGCAAACCATTGAACACCCGGGGGTGTCCTCCCACTGTCAGAGAAAATGCGTGGCACTCGTGATCTACGCCAATCGAACATTGAGAATATAACTTGTAAACCTGTTGTCTCCCATGGCTAGGTTTTACGGGAAGAGGGCCATCGACCACTTCCTAACCTCCGGAGAGGATGGACTAGGATACTGGTAGGGCGCCCACACCTGACAGGAGAACGACTGAGGTCCTCAGCCAAAGCCTTCGATTAAATATACACCCGAAAGGCAGCGAGTCTAGCACATGGTCAGTTAGCTGACTCATGCGGATTGGTGTCCTGGATCTTAGCAAGGAGAAGGGCGAATCCTAACTCCCACCCAGCGGTCGCCACGTGGAAGCGCCCAGGATATGAGACTATGGCGCAACAGTAGCAGCAATGGGTAAACCATCTGTCAGGATCTAGCCACCACCAGCCTCAGCGCACCATATATATATATATATATATATATATATATATATATATATATATATATATATATATATATATGATGTTGCGTTGTGAATGTGCATGTATGTGTGGATGAGGTTTGAATTAGTGTCGTGTTGTGATGGGAATGTTTGGTGCCGTGAGTGTGCAAGAGCGCGTGTTTGGTGTATACATGGATTCGGTAGGTGATGTTACGCGTCTGTTTGTTGAGTTACATGTCGGTATATGTGTACATTGTGTTTGTTATGTGTCCGTTTGTTTGCGATTGCTTTGGTGCCTGCAGATGTACGGTGGGGAAACTTCCTCCATCAAGTGGACAGACATAAAGCATCTATTTACATTGGATCATCTCTACCTTCGTAGTGTAATATGTTTCGTAGCGCAGGTTCGTGGTACCGACAAGGACTCCGGACGGTAAGCGAATATTAAGCGAAGCTCAACAACCGAACTGTAAACGCATATACCACGACGATGCTCCGATGAGGCGAATAGCAGAACGAACGAACGGAGCGGAAACGCGTGTATTCGGTGACACGACAGGAGCAAGTGTTTTTCGGTACAATCGTAGATAAAAACAAGCAGCTTTGACAAAGTTAGATGCGGTGGTGGTTTTACCGTTTCCTTCGTCATGAAAACCATACACACCAAGATGAAGAAGGTATATAATGGGCACTAAAAATAACATATGGTTTAAACGAACCAGCGTGCTTTCATTTGCGTTACAGTAGCTTAACTCATTTCTGGCGGGTACACTGCGTTAAAACAATCAGAGTTGTCAGCTTCTGCATCTGCCAATGGTCGCCCTACTCCCTGGGCTGCGGCCATAGATTCGCCGTCACACGCAGAAATCAAATGTGAGATCAGACGGCTGAAATCGAATAAGGCCGCCCTTAGCAGATAGACTTCATCTAGCTCAGTTCAAATTCAGGGGCGCTGCTTTTAGGACGATCTAAATAACTTGCTAGTGAATCCATGGGGCAAGAAACTGTCCGAACAGCCTGGAATCGCTCCGTTATAGTCCTAAATTTCCAGGGAGGTTCCGGTTCGGAATGAGGCAGTCATAGGAATCAGTCTGATCTGATCTCAATTGCCTCTACTCTGTACTTGCTTCTGTCGTCCTCGATAGACTGACTGGTATGCATGAAAGTCAGATGCACGAGGAGCAGGCCGGGTTTCGTCGACATCGAGGCTGTACTGACCACATCTTCACATTCCGTCAATTGTTGAAGCACCGTCATGTTTATTGGAGACCCACCGCAGTTGTGTTCCTAATCATTAAGGGGAATTCGAGTCTGTTGATCGATCTGCCCTTTGGAGGTGTGCAGTGAAGAAAAGTGTGGCAAAAGTATGTAGGTATTATTAGAGCTGTACTCGCATAGTTTGCACGGTGTGGGTTTACGGCCAACTTTCGTCGCTCCTCAATATCTCTATTGGTGTGAAACAGAGTTGCCTCCTGTCATCTTTCTTCTTCAACTTCACCATTGACGAAGTCCTGTAAACGGTGCTCAGTTTATAAGTCTTCCAAAACGTTAAATACCTGGGTAGCTATATTAGTGCCTGTGTGATGGAAGATATGAGATCACGAACCGTATGGCAACGGCTGGATGCGCTTTTGGCAATCGTCTCCTGTGGCGCCAGTGTAACGTCACTCTTGGTCTGATGGGTAACTGTGAGTTCAACCCTCATGTACGGTTGTGAAATCTGGTTCATCAAGTCGACAGACACAACCAGGCTCGACCGTCGCTGATTTCGCAGTATGGTTCATGTCTGATGGGAGCACCGCGTGAGCAATGAGCGTGTTCGGTATTGTTTGTTTGGTGTAGAAAATGCGAGTGAGTCGCTTAGCACTGTTATTTTCGGCACCGGGTTCTGATGAATGGGCCACGTGTTGCGCATGCCATCACATCGACTCCCGCGTCTTGCGTTGTTTGCGCTCCCGGGGTCTAGATGAAAGGCGGGATGATGACTCTCGCTTCGAGATCGGCGTCGGTGGGTCTCATGACTGCCAGGCTGGTGACCGAAGTACGATGAGCATGTTTGGTTGGATATATTTGTTGATATGGCAAGAAGTCGGGCACAATAGCGGTTGTGTTGTGAGTTTCTTTGTCCATCCTCATCCCGTTTATGTTTCCTTTTGCACCAGGAAGTTGATGTAATTGCTGCAGTTGTGTAGGAGGTTAGAAATGTCATTGTGCGCGTGTATTTCTTTGTCCTACTGGTGTAGGGTAAGCTTGATGAGGTTGTAAGATGCAGCGCATGTTGCAGCGATATGTGAGTTTTGGTGTTGGGTTTCGGTGTACCTCGGCGTATTAGGTGACTTGTGCTTTCTTTGTGTGATTACTAAACCCGGAGCCTCCTTTGTGATTTGTAGTTTTGAGGTTTGTCAATGCGTTGAATAGTTTTATGTGTTTGTCGAGGCACTGTTTTAGAG
>CALYDF020004048.1:0-22730 GCA_944474145.2 Dicrocoelium dendriticum
GTATTTTCTAGTGATCTTAAATCATGTCGTAAGAGAACTCCTAGGTCTCTGACAGATGTGTTGGGATGGAGCAACTGGCCGTCCAAGGTGTATGATCGAGTGGCTGGACGTCTGGTGATACTGATGAACTCCGACTTGCTTGCGTTAAGAGGGAGTTGCATTTCAGTGGACCACGTTGACAGTCGCTCTAAGTCATGCTGGAGGCGAGCGCAGTCGTCCTGGTTTTCAATGATCCTCCAGATTTTCAACTCATCTGCAAACAGGACACATGGTGACTGGAGCTGCCGCGGAAGATCGTTGATATGAATAAGAAATAATGCTGGCCCAAGTACAGTTCCTTGAGGCACGCCGCTGGTCGATGGGAACCATTCTGTCAGATAGTCATTGACCTGTACTCTAAACATTAGTCCCACAATAAACTCGTGTAAGCACTGAAGTAACGTGCCACCGATTCCGTATGTCCTCAGTTTACGAAGGAGTACCTCATGGTTCACTCTGTCAAACGTCTTACTAAAGTCGATGTACACCACGTCAACATCCTTCTGTTCATTGAGAGCTCGAACCCACTGGTGGTTTGCGTACATCAATTTGGTGATGCAGGATCGCCCTTTCGTAAAGCCATGTTGCGCTGGCGTCAATATGTCCATCGATTCGAAGAGCGACAGCAGACGCTTTTTCACAACCTTCTCGAGAACTTTGGATAATACCGAAGTCAAACAGATCGGTCTATAGTTCTCTATTTTACTCGGATCACCACCCTTGGGAAGCGGTTTAACTATCGAGCATTTCCAGTCGTTCGGGACGGATCCTTCAGAGAGCGATCTATTGTAATGGTTTGTCACAACTGGTGAGATGATAATCGATAGGGACTTGAGTATTAGTGGGTGAAGTCCGTCTGGCCCGGGGGGCTTTGCACCATTGAGGTTGACGAGTAGCTGATGTACTTCGACTGCATCACATTGTAGGCTGTTGAGCAAGACTGGCGCTACCTGTACCGGTACTGGAACAGCCGCCGGTTTACTGGAAAATACAGTGAGGAAGTGCGTAGCCAAGGAGTCCGCGCGCTCCGTGCTTGAAATGAGTGTCTTCCCGTCTAAGCTCTCTAAGACCGGTAGGTCGTCTCCAGGTTTCAGTTGACGTTTCAAGTAGGCAAATATTCGCTTGGGTGCAGTTGTGGTCGAGGATGCTAGCTCCTCTTCGAACTGCCGGCGTTTCTTGATCTTTGCGGCGTTACATAAGTTACGCTGTTACCTGTACACCGCGTAATCTTCATCACAACCCGAGCTGATGTATCTATCGCAAAGTTTACGGCGTCGTCGCGCTAACTGTCTGTATTCCCTAGCAAACCAATGCGGTTTGACAGGTCCGATTTTTGGATACTTAAGGGGAACGAACCGAGTACAGAGCGAGTTAAGCTTCCCCTTTATTAATGACCACCACGCCTCAAGTGACGCATCATGTGGTAGTGTCCAATCAGTCTGATTTGCGGCTTGGAAGAGTCCGTTGAAGTCCGTCTTCCAATAGTTGAATGCCGGCTTCTGTTGATTGTAATATGGTAACGACAGTTCTAAGGTTGCTACAATAGAGCAGTGGTCACTGTTCGCCAGAGGTTCGATGACTCTGATCTCTTTTAGCTTTTGCTCGCAGCTCGTAAACATTAGGTCCAGACAAGATGCCGAGTACGGAGTTACGCGCGTCGGTTGGATGACATGTTGCGTTGCCCCAATTTCAATAGTCATTTTAGCGAATTGAGCCTCAACGTTGCCATGACCGGGAAGAAGTCGAACATCTGGCCAAATTATCTTAGGTAGATTTAGATCCCCCATCAGTAAGAACTGAGGGCGGCTCATGTGCTTCTGTACATGTGGTATCCAATCGCAGCAACGGTTTAATGGGCTCCGGTAGATAACCCCACAATTAGTTCTGCGCGCCTGAGACGGATTGTGCACCACAATTGCTCGCATAAACTATCCTTGCTCCGATAGGTACTGATAAGTTTGCCAGATAGTGACGATTTTATGTATAACAGAACACCACCGTGAGCCTTTGATTTTCGGTCACATCGGAAACAAGAGTCTCCTGACAACACGACTTCTTGGGGTATGATGTCGGAGTTCAGCCATGTCTCTGCAAGTCCTAAAGTGTCCGGCCGCTCCGAGACAGCGAAGCGGCACAGCTCGTCACGTTTGTTCATCAGGCTGCACACGTTGGCGAATGCGACACGGAGGTCCTGGGAGGTACTGCGGGACGTGCCTGGAGGTTGAGCAACCGGTTGATACGGGTTCGTACACCCTTCTTGATCACCCGAAAATTTACAACTTGTAAGTCAGTCTCACCTTCCTCTGTACGGCGTTTGAGCTCAATGACCGCAGTCTTCAAACGATCCCTCTCCTCGGGTTCCAAATCTCGGCGGATGTGAACTTTTATGCGTTTCAGCCTTGACAGACGAGACAGTATGAGCTGCGGCATATTAGGATTTGCAAAGGTGATCCTCAGAGGTCGACACGACTGGTTAGTTTTCTGGCCAAGTCGGATTACTTGTTTAATCGTCACACTGTCCTCGCCCACATCCAAGAGTCTATCGATGAGCCCCTGGAGGAACTCAACATCGTCATCATAACGTATCTGAGGGTTTTCATCTTTTGACTCCGGTACGTGGAAGACTATGAGATTATGACGCCTCAGCGAAATCAGTGATGAACCTGTGGGAGCAGAACTAGAGGCGCTTAACTGATTGGGTAGTTGTTTATCAGCAGGTGACTTCTGAACTCGATTACGTGGGCCCTTGCGCTTTTGAGTGGTCCATGGATCCTCGGTGTTCAGAAGTTCACAGACAGGCTCTAAGAAATCCACGGACCGATCAGTGAAGCGGCATTTCGTAGCTTCTGAGTCTGAGTCTTCCATCGGTGGGAAACATTGAACCTGGGGTTCGGCCGGGGTCGAAGACGCTGGTGGTGGTGCAGATCGCGGAGAGACAGTAGAAGGCGAGGTGACAGAGGTACTTTCACGAGCGCGTTTGATCCCACGTGGTGAACGGTTTGTTTCTATCTGAAACAGAGATTTTCCCATAGTTGTTTGCGGTCGATGCGTATTCTGATGTCTTGTACCGCGACATTTATCACATATAACTTGAAAAACCCATGTCGGATGTCGAGCGATTTTCGAAACACGTCAACGGATAAGCCAATGCACGAAATATGGAACAAAACATCACAGCTGAAGCATCGAAGTGCATGAGCCTTATTTCCCACAACTTTCGAACACGAACCACAAGTAGCTTGAGACGGCATCACAAGCTAGAGCAAATCCAAGATGCGGACAGAGATGGCAGTATGGCAAATCAGTGAGATCTCCGGAATTAGCCAAAGAATAGCTCCCAAATTTGCACCGCTTGGAAAATACGTTAAAAGAAGAATAATGGTGCACAATTCACACAGATAAAACGCTGCTAACACAGTAATCTGAGGCAAAAGTAGTATCCAGCACACGTTGATCCAAAAATCCGCGGCGTCCGTGGGTACCGCTCGAGACTAGTGTTAGTTCCGAGTGTTCAGATGGATACTCTGTATAACACACACAGTTGGACGTTATCACTACATGGTCACTGAGACGTAATAGACTATATACGAATAAGTCGTCAACCATGAGCTCTTCATTCGTGAGCACAAGGTTCAATATCGACGGTTTGTTTCCTGTGCTGAATCTAGTGGGCGTGGTGACATGACTGTATAAGGGAATATTAGCGAGCAGTTAATGCAAGTCTGCGTTGGAATGCTCACTGGAGGATGCTGAAACCCCCAGCTCGTGTAGATTGAAGTCCTCGGAGATGAGAATGCGGCTGTACCTAGTGCGTGTTACTCTGTTCAGGTCACGTATTAAGCGGGAATCCAGTTCCGGAGTGAATGTTGGGATGGGGGCGGTAAACGACAGCTACGAGACACGCGTCGTTGTGTCTCAGTCGGAGACGGCAACACAGTGAGTCGGTAATGCGAGTTTCCAGATCACCAACTATTGTAAATTGCAGGTCGCTGTGGGGGCGGTCGTTCCGGATGAGTGACATTCCGGGTAGCTCAACAACAGCATCAGTCACCTCTTGGTACAACTAAGTTTCGGTACTAGAAATTAGGTCCCAAGCATTCTCAACCTGACGTAGCCGAAGTACGATAAGTTTACTGAGGAGCCCTTGGGCTTTAGTGTACATACATGAAAGTTTCTCAGATTTAAACAGTGTTTCGGTGGTTGTACAACTCCTGCGTTAAGTTTCACCGACCAGTGAGTGGCCGGCGACTAATAGTTCCTTCGATGTGTACTTGGTGAAGGGTTTAACCTCTTATTCATCGTCCGGGTAGTTAGTACACTTTCTAATCTACTATGTACAGTGTAATGTGCCTAGTCAATATCAGCTTCAACAGGTTGTATGGACTCATTAGCCACACTACTGGTGCAATGTTCTTTTATAGACCACATCGCGTTTGGTTCTATGAGTGACATATCATCTCTAGGAGGCATATCGCTGACTGTCTTTAGCCGAAGCTCAGATGGTAGACTGCAACGGAACATGTACCGGTTTTTAGCAGCCGTGGTACCATATGTTATGGCTGTAGGTTCACCATCAACACTCTCGGGTTACTTCCTTTGTAGTTCTGTGAGATACGCAGCCGTGACACGGATTTCGCTAACACATCATCTAAGCAGATTGTTCCACGTAGTCAAAACCACTCTGCTTTATCATGGGTTATTATTCCATGCTCATCACATGCTTCAGTTTCAGGAACACCGTGAAGAAGTATGGTTCTGGTTGAACTTCCCTTCCGGTTGTCCTCTAATTTGCGGTTAACGATAACGATCGCCTCAGAGGATGTCTGGAAAGCTGCGCATGGAGCCGTTGTTAGACGGGTTTGCGCTTCACAGTCGCTTACATCTAGATAGTCTGACATGTGTGACCGTCTTGTCACGTGATCGTGTTGGACACACGCACGACAGTCGTAAAGAAGTAGACCGCTCACCACTCATGACTATGTCCTCTCAAGTGGTTGGCCTATTGATCTATTGATCTTTTGCTTCCCGGTTGTGCAGCGTTGTCACTTTTTCAATACAGCTCGTCCCGGACTGTGGCGCTCTTATTTCCCGTTCGGAATGGGTTCAGTTACAGTCAGACGTTATAATAGACTGACGACGGGGAACCATGACGGACCCTTTGGAATTTCTTCAGGAAATGCTGTCCAGAAAGCAAGCACAGTTTGGCGCGTCGCAGCAGCGCTTAATTGAGACATTGACAACATGAATGTCGTTACAGTCGGCATCTACGGATGCAACGATTCCCACTGCAGACAAGCTGGCGCACATTATAGCAGAATTTCATTACCAGCCAGACGATGACCTCACTTTCGATGCATGGTTCCGCGCTATGAAGACTTGTTAAAAATTGAGGGGCGTGAGCCAGGCGGTGCAGCTTAGGTCCGTCTTCTTTTGAGGCAATTGGGTCCACAAGAGTGTGAAAAGTACTCTAATCACATTCTACCCAAGAATCCACGCGATGTCTCATTGGACAACATTGTGAAACACTTGCCCAGAATTTTCGGCCATAAAACTTCGCTATTCAACGCAGGTTTCCGATATTTTCAAGTTGTTAAACAGCAGGAGGATGATTTTGTGACTAATGCAGCTATTGTTCACAGGGAATGTGTACATTCTCAGGTTAGCACACTCACAAATGATCAGTTTAAAACGCTGATTTTTGTTTGTGGATTACGTTCTCCAAAAGATGTGGAGATTCGAACACGTTTGTTATCTCGATCGGAGTCTAATCCGAAATCTCGCTACAGGGGTTGGTACAAGGATGTGAACTTATGTTGACACTGAAGCGTGGCAGAAATTATCCAACGGCACAACGAATCATGTGTGGTGGATGTTCATACTATTCCTACGCGCGCCAGGCCATCGCACAATTCAGTAGGCCTCTCCGACTTCGCACGCCGCGGCTGTCCGCCTAGTGCTTGTTGGCATTGTGGTCAGTGGCATTTCGGTCGCTTTTGTGAATTCAGACGATATATTTGCAAGCGTTGTGGGAATATGTGACAAAAGGTAACCGGATGTTTGCAGGGAGCCTCTGGAAGACTATCACGAACCTTCGCTAAAACTCCAAGTTTTCAACGTTTCGTTTCAATTGTGGTGTTTGCAACCACCAGCCCGAACTATCAATCACTACGGAAGTATGTTACAAGTGTGATAAACGGTATTTCTTTCCGGCTTCCACTTGACACGGCTTCCGACATTACAATTTCTGAGTCGACATAGAGCAAGCTCGGTAAACTCGCATGTGTACAAACTGTACACGTCGCTCACAACGCGTGTGGCTCGGAATCATTTATTTATGGACAGTTCAGTTGTGTTTACACTTTGTGATTGCATGCCTGTGGGGTTTGTTACATTACACCTTACAGACATTTGAAGTTGTTAGACATAGATTGGATAGACAAACTTAATTTATGGAGCATATCTTTGAACAGTATTTTTGATAAGCCAGATAGTTTTTCATTGTGTCCTACCGATGTTCATTATTCGGTTGCACCCGTAATGTTTAAAGGAAGTGCAGTAGCTTTATCATATTTTGCCTCTAAGTGCCCCGATGTTGTTTCACAAGGTTTTGGAATGTGTTCCCAGATAACATATGCGATGTAACCGCGTACCGGTGCACCAGTATTTTGTCCCAAAAGACCAGTACCAAATGCTGCAGTTGAGGCTGCGGATACCGAAATTAGTCTACTGGAGTCCATGGGTGTCATCAGTTCTGTGAACTACTCAATGTGGACCACTCCTATTGTAGTCATCAGGAAGCCTAATGGCAGTTTGCGTATTGGGCGGATTTCGCTACCGTCGTAAATAATGCACTGGAAACGCATCAATATCCCTTAAAGCGAGAAGCAAGATCGGTACGCTTTAGAACCAATACGCGAATATAAGGCCAACCTCCGATGAGTGGAGAACACCAAAGGTAACGCTAGGAAAAATTTATTAAATGGGCGAAACGCTATCTAGTGCTAAAAATAAAGCACCGGAAGATAGCTAGCTAGGGGAAAGGTGTGGTCGCCTGAGCGGAGAGCAAAGATGGCCGCGGAGCCGATGAGCGTCGCGCCGTTCGAAGGCGGATGCTATGTTGACTCAAACAAACGCGAGCAACGTCCAAACAGGCGAGCGGCTAATTTGCTATGTACATCGAGAAAACATAATTTTGTGATTTTGTAATATTTTACGCAGCATGCGGCAGTCAAACAGGGGAAGCTCCAGGTCACTACACCCATACCCGTTCCCGAGGATTTATTCACAAAGTTTAATGGAGGAAAATGATTTTCTAAAATTGATCATTCTGATGCATACTTGCAAGTAGTGGTCGAGGAGCACTCAAAAGAACTACTCACTATTAATACTCATGTAGGCTTGTGTCGTCACAATCGGTTAATTTCGGAGTAAAATATGCTCCAGCGATCTTTCAAAAAGTGTTGGACACTATGCTATCCGGATTACAGTGTGCCATAGCTTATTTTGATGATATGAAAATTGTAAACTGCAACATTGAAGATCATTACGCTCACATGAACGAAGTATTCTACACGATAACTTTAAATGGATTGCCGGTACATCCAGAGAAGTGCGAGCTTATGATGCCCAGTATCACATACGTGAAAATAATAAATATTTGTCAGAGGCGGTGCGCGAAAGTAAGCGTGGATATCGGAAAGTAATTGGAGTCGGACACAGCAGATTGTATTCGATGGGCTACAAGAAAGTGCGGACGGATGAAGCGAGACAAGAACAACACGTTAGCGCGGAAAGTTACAAGACGGTAGACTGTCGAGCCGATTGGTAGGAAGATGAAAACAAGGAAGAATAATGTACAATTGGTCAACAATTAAATGGTACATCAAAGATAGCAGTTATCTTACTGGGCGCTACAGAGTTCACCCCTAGAAGGCTAAACATAGAAGGCATCCGAAATCGACAATGACTGGTGAATCAAGATTCGTATGAAAAAATGGTGCCGAGTCCGAATGCGCGAACGTTCGGGTCAAATGGGATTCACCGGAAGTCGGAGTCCGCTATGCCGTTTGTGATTTGTTAGTTATTGATTGCAGGGTAGGGTGCATTTCGGCGAGCCGTTGGATCGGACTTGTTGGACGACAAAACACTGGCTAGCCCAGAAAAAGACCGACAGGACCACAACGTCGGCTGCTGCCAAACGGTGCGCCTGGGAGTGGTCTCTCCTCCCGCTGCACCATACCCCGCACCAAAACGACCCTCGTCCCACGGAGAAAAGCCCATCTTCCCACGAAGAAGCGACTCTCGCCCAGTGGAGAAAACGACCAACGTTTGCGTCAGGATCCTCGTTGACTGCGCCGATGCTCGAACACGTTGCTCGTGTGGGCCAGTCGATCGAAACGGAGATTTGGGACATGTAGAGAGGAGAAAATAGAAAAAACTCGCAGAAAACACCAGAAAGGACGAAGGAATCATCTGTAGTTTTAGATATCTTGGGGTTTTGAAAATTTTTAGATAAAGGATTTTTTGAAGTTCTTGATTTTTTGTTTTAAAAACCTAAACGACCGAAAACGGGGCAAATACATACAGTATCTACAAACCTAAACGTATTTACACTGTACATAGTCCGAAAATCGAACAGACTTACTCATCTCCCCACTACGGCGATTGGTCGTGGGAGCCGGCGATCTAGATTCGGGAGATGTCGGGACGGCTGAAGCGTGTAGACCGGGATCGTGGTCCGGTTCAACTGCACTACGATGCTGAAACTTGGTGTGGCGAGTTGTGACGTCACACGTAGCACCACTAGACGAAGTAGGCGAGGTGGTTTCTTCCATAAAGACAGGCTTCAGAAGGTCGATGGTGACCACTTCGCATCGAGCGCCGCGGTCGGAAGTGTACGTCTTCTTCGCACGGCGTGGCACTTTGAATGGTCCTATTTACGGCAACTGAAGAGGCTGTCGAACACCGTTGGCGAGAAGAAGGACGTGTGAATACGTAGACAGCTTCTCGGGTACGTACACTGGTGTCTTCTGCGACCGAGGAGCGGGTGGATGTAGCTCACGCATCTGGTGAGACAATCGATCGGTGTAACTTCCGTGGTCAGAAGAGGGATTAGACGGGCCTGGTGCTACCAGCTGTCCGGGCAATCGCAGCGTGCGGTCGTAGACGAGCTGCGCTGGTGTTGCGTCGAAATCGGTTTTAACCGTGATTCTTGAGCCTAGGAGGACGAGAGGAAGTGTTTCAGACCATGAAGGATCTGTGTGTTCACGCAGCACAAATGAACGTATAAACCTAGTCGTAGCTTCATTAGAAATGATCCTATATTTATACTTCTAGGAGCACTAGTTAGCGTGAGAAATTCTTTATCGATCGTGGTGACGCGGCAGTGATCATTGTTAAAAATACAGGATGGCGCTGCTTGAGATCAGCCCGAATTTTGCTGAAACTACTTGGGTAACACAACTCACATTCCACAGGAAACAACTAAGAACATGGTGCCCACTGAGTACGTAATGTGAATCGACTTGGAAGGGGTGTACGATGACTGCGCTAGGTAAAGCGGGAGAGGCGAAAATCTGTGACAGCATAGAGCAAATTTACTATGCTACCGTCCCTGACTCGTACAGTTTCGCGAGATTGGTGTTGTCCAGGTAGACAGACCTTGGTTGTCCGCCTGTATGCTAGTTCTCGTTATTGGGGTTACTGGCTCTGCGCTGTTATATGTACACCTGTTTTAGCTACGCTGATCCATGTTTGAGCATAAGTTTACGCATCGAGAATGGATTTCTGTTGCACCTGGTTCCGATGCGACCGCCATGGCAGCCGTAGTGCGCTACAAAATCGCTGTCTGTCGAGCATATTTCTGTGCCTGCACGACAAGTGCGTTGGTCCTGCACTCGATACGGAACCAAGTACAGTGTGGTGTGCAGTGTCGTATTTTCACTTGCGCTACACTTAAATTTACACACACGGGTTGCAATTTCCTACCGCGGTTACAAAGTGTACTTCCAATCTGATTAATCTTGGGGCCCGATTTTGAATCGCAGGTTTTTGTCTGCGGCTGCGTGGACCTGTATTTCTTGTGTCTCTTCTTGTTTTGTTGCAAACCATGTCTAGCGTTAATCAAGTGTGTAAATTGTGATCGACTTTCTTTTCCTGATTTCAACGAACTGAGCGTGTTGAAACAGTCACATGATGTCCGTTGGCAGTGTTGTACTGGTGGAACCACAGTTGCGAACGCAGCCGACGGAGGTTGTAGGCAGTGGGCGCTTGGTTATCTATCGGCCTGCGTTTCTGCATAGTGGAAAGTTGAGCCTTGACGGGCATGCTAAACTTGACACTAGTTTAGCAACTGTGCGGATGATGGCTGCTAAACGAACTGGAGATATAAAACAGTGTTAGATTCTTGTGTGGTAGAAATCATTGGATAGGTCTAAGCACTCTCTAGAATGAGGATAAAACGGACAGTATGCACGCAAATTAAGGTCTATTGGAGCTTGGATTTCCGCGAAATTTCAGTAAAGGATGCAACGAAGATGTGTGCTAGACAGTTATGTATTGATAAATCCACTGGATAGCGCTGACACATTCAGGTTAGATAAGTGTAAGCACAGTAGTGTGTGTTAAGAATTGTGAGTGGTAAATCCAAAACGGAGGAGTCTGGAGTCAGGACGACCATAAGGTAAACCGGAAACGTTTATTTTTCATACTGGATTCGGTATCATGTGCCTAGTTTTAGACATTGATTGACAGCCTAGATTGTTTCGTCCTGCTCCGTAAGTCCAAAATAATGGCGCTGATTAAACGACTGCGGTATAGAGAGGGCACTATTACCATGAACGGTATATACACTGGCGGGTGCGTGGATCCGTGGTCTAACACATTCAAGTCACTTGCCGCTTAACCTACGGTTCAGTCCTGGCGCAGTGCTCTTTCTTAGTAAGTACAAAATGAGGGCTTCTGTTCATGAACACGTCCTCGGCTGTTCCGTGGATTCTGAGTCTGATCCACAAACAGCAATCGATGCATCGGTCGTGTTAGCAGGGCATCTTGGTGTATTGACTATTCCAGATAATCAAAAATCCATCGTTGCTTCCGCTCGCCCTCATGTCGAATAAAGTGTCTTATTTAGTAACTACGCTACACTAGAGGCCATGCGACCTGAAGGAAACATCGATTTCCAGACCTGCAGAGACCGCATGCGCCTGTGGTGTTTAGCGGCTGCAATGTGCCTGCATCTTCGACGTTTATTGGGTATTGTGAGAGCATGTATGTCCCGGAGGGATTTGGCATGGCGAGATCACCAGGATTGTCCGAATGCCGAAAGCTGGACTGCATATGTGACACATCGTAACTTCTGTGTGAAACTGATCAACGAAGACAGGGTCACTCATCAGCAGAATTTAATGAAGCTATTCTGCACGAAGCACAAACTCCTGTACAAGCACAACGGCGTTCGAACGGTAAAGCGAGGGGTTCCATCACTAGTCACGGCTGATGGGTACAGGCGATCAGCAATGGAAGCAGCTGATCTACGGCTTCCTTACTCCCAAACTTTCCAGCAGTTAACGAGCCCAAACATTCTCCTCATTTCTAATACTTCACCATGTAGTTTAGAAAACATCACCTTCACTGCGGAAGCTTTGTTGAAGAAGTTGTTATGCTTGCGTACCCACAGTTCTGCAGGAACTGACAACATCCGATCAAAGGCTCTACAGGCAGTAGCTAGTGACCTAACAGAACCACTGGCTGTTTTCTATCAGCGATGTCTAGAGGAGAACCGTATTCCACCAGTATGGATGCGAGGGGTCATCACTCCTATCCATAAAGGAGGTAGCCGCACTGATTCTGCCAACTACCGTTCAATAACACTACTTCCCGGACCATCCAAATTGATGGAATCAATCATCGCAGATGCGCTGATGCAGTATCTGGAAAGCCACAATTTAATAGCCCCAGAGCAACATGGCTTTCGTCAAAAGCATTCATGTAAAACTAACCTATTAATTGCACGTAATAAATGCACTGAAGCTGTTGATGATTGAGTAGGAGTCGATGTCATCTACCTGGACTTTTCAAAAGCGCTTGATCGCTTAAACCATCGCATTCTCCTTTAAAAGCTTCAGAACTACGGCATTGGCGACCCAATCCTGCGTTGGATTGAGAATTTTCTACAAGAACGACGGTTAGTGGTGAGAGTCCGAGAATCATTTTCTGATGTAATCGTTGTGGCTTTTGGAGTACCACAAGGCTCGGTTCTTGGACCTCGTCTATTCTTGTGTTCATTAACCATTTCACGAGATCAATTGCTTCCGATTTCCTATTTTTCTGATGATATCAAGAGATGACGAAGGATCAGAGGACCTGAAGACCACGAACGGCTCCAGTGCGATCTTAACACAGTGTCGAACTGGTCAGTTCAAAACACCTTACCGTTCAGAGTGGACAAATGTCGCATTGTACAATTACGCCATAGACATAACTATACCTATTTACTTGGGACAAACCGATTGCCGAATAGCTTCCAGGAACGTGACCTTGGTGTGATCGTACAGAGCGACCTCAACTGTTCAAAACAGGCTGAGGTAGCTACGAAACGAGGCAATCAGCATGTCGGCATGCTGCGAAGGGCATTTGGGAGATTTGACCCATCAATCTTCCCAATGACGTACAATTCCTGCATGCGCCCGTATGTTGAATACGCTATCCAAGCTTGGCAACCTTGGTTGAAGCCTGACCTAGAAGCGATAGAGACACTACAACGAAAAGCAACAATGAATGTAAGGGGCTTGCGCTACCACTTTTACCACCGAAGGCTGAAATTGCTGGGAATCTTCAGTGGACGCTATCGAAGGCTGCGCGACGATCTCTTATTAGCGTATCAGATATGGAGTGACCCCAACCACGTATGCCGCCATTTGCTGAAACTTAGACACAACACGCAGCTCAGGGATAACTACTTAAAATTGAAGGAACAATATAGCCGTCTAGAGTGTCGACGGAATTACTTTTCCCTTCGGGTTTGCCAAACCTGGAACGCTTTCTCAGACTCAGTTGTATCCTCTCCTACCTTGGACGTTTTCAAAAAAACGGTTAGATGTTGCTCTTATCTCCCAGCATTTTGTTACCTAAACTTCTCTATTGTGGTTTACGCCAAGCATGCTCTCCAACAGGATTCATGTATCAAATGGACCTAAGTGAGCTACCATATTTTACTTCGCTCACACCTTACCTCAACTATCACTGCAACCCAGCGTCTTTCTGAACGTTTACGCTCGACAATTTATTTCAATTTTACACTGATGTTACTTATCAAACTATTCATCTCGACAGACGTTCGATAGATGACCCAGATATATTTTGATTTCATCATATTCACCGCAACCATCCTACGGGACGTGTCAAGCACTTGCTTTTATCCCGTGATGAATCATTGTTCATTGTTCATTTACCTTAAGCGGTATCAACGGCTTTTGCAAAAGTTGGTGCAAGGAAACGAGAAAATATTACGTCTAAGTGCCTGGATTTCTATTGTGGATGATCGAAAAAGCTAGGGAGAGCGGACTTGAAGAACACACAAACAGTGATTCAGGTGGGAAGCACGATTGGAACATGGGTCATCATCAGTGGATCAATTCAGGGCAAGTCAAGGAAAGCATTATATATCCAGATGGGCACATTTTCATCATTTTACAGTATCGACTGCGGATTAAGTGAAATGACGTCTTGACAAATGTAAAATTTTCTGCATGGATACAGCAGAGGGAAAAGGGCGCTTTGATGTCATTCAAATAAAAGCATCCGCGTTCTTGAGCACTGAGTGCATATTGCCAAACAGAATCCTCGTGATTTTCCAACCGAGAGAGTATAGCTTTATGAGATCAGTTCTTCTTAACTCTTTTCAACTGGCCAAAAGTACAAGCCGGAATGTTCCGTTGCGTATGCTACTGCTGGCCTCAAATGACGCTGTGTCCAATGGTTGTCCTGATCAGGGCAACTCGTAAGTACAACAATGTCCCCATGTTATCGAGGCAGAAACATACGTGTAGTTTCCATTATGTGCGACGGATGCATCTAATGACCACATGAGTGTAGCGCAACATACAGTACCCAAACAAAAGCAAATTTCAGCAAATATTGCTGCACTCCATTCGAAATGGATATTGAACTCGTAAATGCGGTCTTTACACCAGCCTAGTCTGTTAGCTCTAGTGTATGAGCTTTGAGCTCCAACACATCCACAAACATATCAGTTGCATGATTTTCCTATTTTTGTGGTCCCGGACAATATTTCCACTGTAGTTGAGCATTTCCGCGAGGATGACATCCCTCCTAATATTGTTGAGTATGTTTAAATTAGCCATGAGCTATGGCATTGTATCAGCTCGGTGGAAGAAAATCTTATTTTTATAGCGTAATAAATCAGGCTCGCTGCTCGGGACTATGAATTACCACCTAATAAGCCACACACCTGTTCTATCCACAATGATGAAGTGATATGTCATGGATAGAACCATCTAAGTATTGCTGTCAAGATAGTCAAAAGCAATTCTCAGCATGGATTCTTGGGAAATCGGGTTCGGCATAACGTGCTACCTGGAATTTTAAGCCATCTTACTGCCTCAACGACCATGGTTTCCCAGCCACTCCTATGTACCTCGACATGTAAAAGGCCTTTGCTGGGGTCATTCATATGCACTATCATCTACAATAATATCATACGGGATCGGAGAACCCTGCCTTGCTGATTCAGGTCATAGCTTACAAATCGAACATTGGTGATACAAGTTCAAGAACACAAATCTGAGTTTAAAACGGTCACCAACGGTGTACTACAAGGCAGTGTCCTTGGGCAGCTACTTATCTTAATATATGATTACGAAGACGTAAACATAGTAAAATCGTGCATAACATACCTCTTTGCCGATGACATGAAAACTGTAAATGCGCTCCGTCCAGATGCCTCCTATGAGGTCGCTATCATGACCTGCATGCGCTTTATACCTGGTTATCAAAGTGGAAAATATCCTTCTCTACAGGCAAATGCTCTACAATATGCTCACCAATACAATTTGATTCAAAGTGGCCTGATTCGTGGCAGTAAACCAGTTAAGCACTGTCGTGCGATAGGAGATTTGCGATTGCGAAGTTCAAGCTTATTTGACTGCTGTGAAATTCAGGTTGTTATCTCCAAGACAAGGCAGAGCATTGGATTGTTTTTCCCGAATTTTCCCTCTACAAAAGTCAATACATGGTTCTTAAACCTTGCTTATTCGAGTTACAATGGAATATTGCTCAGTGGTACACAGTTGCTCAAAAAGGCACAAACTTGTAGCATTGAATCAATCAGAGAGGGAATTCACAAAACAGATTTTAGATGTTCCTCAAAACTGGGATATTCTGAAAGGTGTAGTTAGCTTCTGGTTGATCCGATCCGGTTAGGACGCATGGAGTAAAAACCCATTCGTGTGTTTCTCTATCTTTCACGGAAATATCCGCTTTTTCAACCTAGACCTGACAGTGCTGCAATCGGCCGCTTACAACACACAACATAAGCTGAACTCAATGGCAGAATGTAAGTCTAGAACCAGGAGGTAAGCGAAATTTCTCCTTGAAAGGTATTCCAGAGTCTGGACACATACAACCGGCAGGAGTACGTGCCTGCAGCGTCGCGCATGAATTTTGCAAAATCATCGACAATTCCTTATCTGTACGGAAAGTGAGCATCACATTTGATTGTACTATAAAATGTGGCTAAGCCTATTAGCAGGGTCCGGTCTTCATATTGTAGTGGCGCGGAAGGCAACGATCACGCAGGAGACTGAAATGCGACTAGAACGAGGAAGGACCGAGACGGACGCAGATATAATGGACGATGATCAGATAGGGCAACCCCTACCTAACACTACGAGCAGAGAGCGGAACGTGAGCAACGAACGAGAACTCGTTTGATCCGAAGTGTATTGAGAAGGAGTGTGTTGATGGGCCAATAAATCAGACAGAAACGCCTCTGTCGGTGTACTCTGGAGAGATAAAGTAAATCAAAAGCTTTAGAACAACTCCAGGCTGTTCAGCAAGCGAGCTACGGAAGCAAAGCTACGGGGTCGGACAGGCAGCCAGGGCCATGTAACAGTCCAGCTGATGTGGCTCCAATTTGACATGTTGTGATTCCTTATGTATGTTGTGTTATGCGACGGAAGCAAGGTCGATAGATACACGCATGCGCGCACTTGTGAAAATGGTGGTCACGTGCAATAAAGGTTGTGCATTCTTGCCGCTTCGGTCTTGCTACTATATGACCCAGTGACCGTTTTGCCTGCACAATCTATTATTTGAAATGGCTGTGTTTGAAGGCCAATCAACAGCACTCAATTCAGTCAATCATTTTATGTGCCACTGCTCTCTATCCAAACGTCATTATCTGATCTGATCTTCAATTTTCCTTTTCCACCTACAGATCAATGTCCTATACAAGCATGCACTTACCCGAACATGCCGATACCTGTGTGTCTCGCATCCTCGACAACAAATATGCAGTTACAGAGGAGTAATACGGGAAGTTGAATTATATAGGTAGAAATTCGACACATCTAGACTCACTCAGATAGCTGCCACACGCGCGTTGTACGCGCGTTCCATCCATTCGGGAATCGTCAGCAGTGTGCATTCCATCGGACCCTGGTAGGACTCGAACCCGTAACTCGACTATTGCAAGTCGGAGGTTGAGCCAACTGAGCTACAGGAGACGGCAATGACCATATCGCCGCTCACTCTGCACTGACTTACACGTTACTGCCGTGCAGAGGACAGGGTAGCCCCCACACCAAACGACGAGCTCACCAAACTTAAACCGCCAGTTAAGTTATGGCACTATAAGCAGTTTGGTCTGCGTACTGATTACAGAAGAGTAGCAGGAGGAGTTGAATGGTATAGGTAGACATTCGTCACATTTAATTGGCGGCACCGACCAACTGGGTTTTGGCCCAACCTCAACTCGTTTGGTTGGGGTCCTTGTTTGTTTTGAATTTGAACTGCATAACCTTGACCATTGTTTCCTCTCGTACGCAACGCCAGATTCCTACGAACTGGATGCAAACGGTCGACAAGAATACCCAACACATCTGAATTCAGAGCATCCTGTTGAAGTGTTCCGTCTTGTCTATTTAAAATAAAGCAGGTGTTAGTTGACACACTGGAAAGTCAAACTATGCACACGGCTTATGCGGGTTATACTTACGTCCAGTTTACAATGTATAACATCTCCTAATTTAAATAAGTGCGTGCAGCACCAAAATAGTCCACTGAATATCGATTTTTGGGGTAGAATACAAGTGGGTAGAGCGTGCCACAGTTGATATGTACGGAGACTGAAAAATTTGTGACAACAAGAATTCTAACTGGATATTTGTGTGGCCAACTCTAGTGTGATGTCACATTTCGGTTTCAACAGATGTCTACAAACGTGATTATGATCCTTCATGATATAATATGTCCTCACGTCTGCACACACGCGAGGATACTGTCGACGCCCATGCGATTTGGTTCAGTCGGATAAAATAGATAGTCCAACTTGATAAGTTTAATCGTTTTCTGTTGCTGTATTCTCTTGCCAAGACTACCAGATTTGGATAGCACATTCTGATAGGGGCCTAAGTTAAGCGCCACACATTTCTGGTAAGATGGGGGAGTCAAAGCTCTTGCATTTCCTTTGTGACAATCTAAGGTCTGGCTGGTTTTTCTTGATAGTTTTCCAAAACCACTGGATTATTCTAGTTCGTCTTGTATCGTTATTTTGGATCGCATTCAGTGGAAGCGTGCTACTTGAGTTAACCATGCACCTTATACTGTAGCATGCACTGATAGCGTACGCGCCATGTCTTGCAACTGGTCGAAGTGAATTGAAACAGGTTTTGAGTCATTCACTCACACGTCCTGTCAATACCGTCCTGCAGTGATATACAGTGCATTTGATAAGAGTCTTTCGTTTTTGCTCAGTCGCCGCGCAGGTCAGGGGTAGATTAGAGCGCACTAATTTGCCGACCCACCAATGGCATGTAAGTCTACTGTATTTACTCACCCACGCATGTCTGGGGGTGTGAATACGACGTGCGGACGCATTGCGGTGCATGTGTCCTTGAAATATGTTAATGACCCTTGTCGAATTTGACACCGGCCAGATCAGATTGGGTCGATGCGGACGTTTTTGGCTGGTGGTTTGCAACATCTCGACAGCAGTGCATAATGCACTGGCTACCGTGTTCAAATGTTGATGGCGCTTCGATAGTTGCTTACTGTTATCCCAGCAAATGATAAAAGAGTTAGTGACAACGCTGTTGTAGACTGAATGTTACCTTCACATAAACCCCCTTAGCAAAATAAGAATTCGTAACAATTAGGCGGTGAAAATATGAGATGCTACTTCTGCATAAATGAGGCCGGAACAATGTCTACCAGTTACTGGAGGCTCATCGGATCTATTTGCAAGTGCGCGGCCGCCTAAGGAGTTAATTCCAGCAGAATACAGAAATAAAAAGAAAGCTGAGTGCAGTGCCTTTTGAACAGATTTTATCAAATCTCATTTTATTCCAGCAGCTTGGACAATTAAATCAAAATCAGTTTCGCAATGAGCACGAGAAGGAATTTTACAGTATTGGTATGGTAAAAGAATCCTAAAGTAGATAAAGAAGCGTTTAGGTCAAACCTAATCACCCATTTTAGAAAGAAAGGTGATGGAAGAATCCAGCGCGTACGATGCATTTATTTGATGAAGCCAGTCTGTTTACGGCTGAATATTCAAGCGTTGTTGGTGTATTAAGCATTTTATTGACTTGACTTGAGTTCCCCGCCTTGGCAGACTTGAATGTTTAAATATTCCTTATCGCCCAGATACGTATCCGGCCAATTTGGAAAACCTTAATATGCCATCGTACTAGAATTTTTGGTATTTTAAGTATCCATGGAAACTGTGTAAATAGATCACTGAGGATTCACGTTCAACCGTTTGTTCCACGGTCATGACACATTCAGTAGTTGCGAATGACTTAACAAGCGTAAAAGTATTGCCCATTAGTTAATTTCCGGTGGCCGGTGGGACTCTCTGGGACTCTTTTAACTTCCGATATAATTCCACGGGATGTACAGCTGAGCGGCTAATCGTACTCCCACAACGACCGAACAACAACAGATCATGGTGACGTGCTGGTATAGATTTGTTTTCCTATTTCGTTAGACTGCTGCTACCAAAAGAAATGCGGATGTTCTACGTGTGCCCTAAAGCTCGATCCACCTGAGTGTTGGCGAAATGTGGGTGGGTGAGATTTACTCTTTTATGTGAAGCTGCCGTTTGCACTAGTTGCAAAATACCCAAGACAAAATGAACCGTAATCGCTTTCAGCTCATACGTCCTTTTGACACGTCAAAGAAATTGACCAGGGGTTCAAATTCCCTACAGGCCTTTTGAACTGGAAGCAGAGAGTGCGGAGATGATATCTGAGATTGGGGCAGCACTACACGTATGCTGGTGGACTCGCACCAAACCGCAATCAGATCCCTCATGTATGAATTTGAAGTTGACGAGCTGCTAACAACTTGTCGTGGAGTGTGTGGCATGAATCCAGTAATACCTAGTGAACATCCAGTGGCCCTAGCTTGGCGAAAGCTGCTGCTGTCACACTCGCTTCCGTAGCAGTCATCCTAGGAATACTGTAAACTGGCTTCCATGAACTTACCTGAGCTACAAATCAAGTGGACTGGTCACTACAGCAAGATTCATCTATCGAAGCAATATAGGCAATCCTAAAGGAGTATGGAAAATGATTGTGCGCAAGATCCGTACCCCTCAATTATCAGATGGTTGCACTAATGAAACTAGAATGGTTCGACAAGTATATTTTATTTCATTAGACATTGACGTGTACTAAGGAATAAATTTAGTCCGATGGGTTCTGCCGCCGATTACGTGGTGTCATAATCATGGCTGATTTCACGCAACAGCACCAGTGTTCAAAAATCCCAGCCACAAGGAAGACGACCCACAAGAGGATCATTCATTAAGTGACGCTGCACTTGAGGAGTACAGATGACGGAGCAATGTTAACGGGTTCAGCCGGACAGTCCCTGACTTCCAGGAGGGACCATGCGTCGGCACTTGTGGTGTATTTCAATTCCTTTTTCGTAAATATTTAAGAGGCGGTACAGAGTTTGATTTGTGTAGGCCCTGCCCCTTTTGACAGAAGAATTTCGGCATAGTAGATGCTCGCAAGATATTCATTGGTAATTGGCGGTGCTTCACATGCTAAACCTAACGATTCGCATTTACTTGGACAGTATACTTGTCCAAGTTTAATTGCTTTCCAAGCAATTTCTGTTCAATCTTTTAGATCTACTGGTGTTAACTCTTGCAAAACCCTTGCCTGTACACAAATTCATAATCCGAACAAATGCGTAACTCCCTGATAGCAATTGCAGGAACCAAGTGGGGTGCACGCTGCCTAATCTGTATAACAGTGTCCGTGACGGTGTAACATGAAAGGCTGATTTATGAGATTTATGAAAGATCAGACTGAAGTAAGCGACAAACACAGTAAGCAGTAGTCAGAACTTGATACCGATGGTTGGCCGTGGCGCAACTGCCAACGGTTGTATGCGAAAGGCCAGTGGGACGTGGCCAGCACCTACACGTGTTTAAACCGCTGATACTTGCACCGACACTTTACTGGTCGAACACATGGAGTGACACATCGGCTACAACTATTTTAAAGTCAACGCCAAGTCAAGTCATGTCAAAAAAATGCCGTAAACGCCTTTGGCGTGTGAATATGTAGCTAAAACACACACAGTCTCAGGAATGTACAAGAACATAAACAATTACGGAAAAGTATCACAAACCGATTTTATACATAACGGACAGAAACGTCACCATACTGAGAATCGGCTGTTAGATCTAGAAAGACAGTGTTCGGCCGCGGCAGAAAAGGCGAAACCGAAGGGATAACCGACGAGCGGTAGGCTTGTGTGTGAGCATAAACTAATTATCGGCCTAACCATCATACTTCCGTCATCACAAGATTACTTGATAAATACATTTTTACTTGAAACATGGTATTTGTTCATCGTCATAGACTGCTTAACAACTCCCAACATGGGTTCCACCATAAGCATTCTTGCACAACGTGTTAGTTGCACTGTCTGCATTACAACAGAGAAGCCATTGACTCCAAATATGCAGTTATAATACGGTTCCTGGATATGCAAAAAGCATTCGACAGAGTGCCGCACAAACGGCTACTGAAAAGAATAGAGTGATTTGGAATCAGAGACCGACTATTTGATTGGTTGACATTAGACCTAAATGGGTGTTACCAGGTAGTCACTTTGGGTAACCATAAATCTTCACCCATCCATCCATTTAGTCGTTCCTTTTTCCTACTTTATATTAACGATACCACAGTGTTCATAAAACATAGCGGGTTATTTTCGTTCTTCGGTGATATAAAGATTGATTACAAATTTCGACAAGATGCATTCCATAGCGCACTACTGCTCATACAAGAAATCCTCGATTCACTTGAGAAATGGTGCGACACATGGATGTTAAAGTTCACAGCGAGTAAACCATGCATTTTGTCACACGGATGTTTGATCCCTGAAGAGGCAGTCAAAATGAACTATCAACATACGTGTGAAAATATCCAACTATGATCTAGGCATAGGTTACTCTTCAAACTTTTATTTCTCAGAGCAAGCTGTGCATCAAATAACACGTGCCAAACGAGCTTTGGCTAACATATGCCATACAATCTAAACAACCCCTGTCAGAATCGAGCTTTTCAACATGCTTACATTTCCTGCCCTTGAATACTGCAGCATCATTTATGGGAACATACGTATGGGTGACGGGAAAACTTGGAAAACATGTGAAGATCATTCACTAAGCGCTTGTTCATTAAATCAAGCACCTTGTGTTATCAGGAGTGCTGGCCGCAGCTTAAGCTTGAGCCCCTTTTGTTGCGACGACTGAAGCATAGCCGGATGCTGATACAAAACCTCATAAACCAAAAGACATACTCTAATATATGCACACTAACATGGAAACGTGACTTCCCTCGGAATATACGCAACGAGACATGTACATTAATTGTGGCAAGAAGCAGGGCAGCTACACCATCCAACTTATCCTCCGTCAAATACGCTGTCGTTTGGATGGCCTGCCAGCCACAACCAGGTCTAGCACAATTGAAGGAACACTCCCCACTCAGCTTAGTAAATTGCTGGATCAGAACTCGATAATGACCATGTTTCCATCGGGTAAATCACCCCACAAGTTCTTCCGGGATGGACCAGGAATATATAACCAATGAGAAAAGATGGTACACGAAACGCAACAACAACAAATTTAGGTGATTCCAAATTATTTTAATATCACACACCTCAGATTACATATCTCACTCATGCATGATCATTATGGTAGCCATGATCTGTCCAGAATCTATGGACAGCCTCTCGAAAAATCGGGAAATATACGTTTTCTCAAACCAGCTTGTACTCCTGCTTGGTAGACGAACTTGACAGACATTGTGATAAGGCCTTATGAAGCGGATTACTAGTATCAGCCAATATTTTAGATGCCAGTTTCTTACACGAATTGGTGTGTGTAGAAAGAAGCGTGCTGACTAAAGTAGACATCGGAATAC
>CALYDF020004049.1:0-23064 GCA_944474145.2 Dicrocoelium dendriticum
AGTTCCTTTAGGATCACCGTGGGTATGCCAACATTAATGTGGTTTGCATCAACACACTCACAGATGTAGTTTATGGTCTCAACTAATGGTACGTTGGTGAAGAATGAAGTAACGTCGAGGGAGCACATGGTTAGATTGGAAACATTTACATCACGCACAATATCCACAAACTCAAACTATCCTTCACAGTATGTACAACAACTCTCTCTCGAATAGGTGTAAGGATCAAAACCAGCCACCGAGCAATCGAGTGATGTGGAGAGTTTCTCATATCCAAGACGAGACGAAGGGGGACGTTAGGCTTGTGAGATTTTGGTAGCCCATATAGCCTTGGAATAACTGTTTCTATCGGCCGAAGTTGTTCATAAGTGGCTCCGTTGATGTAACCATCCGTTCGAAGCTGTTTAAGACAGTTGCAAAGTTGAGTTTCAATCTGTTTTGTTTTGTCTTTCTCACCTATGGCCCTCAGAAACTTGTTTTCATCTGCCAGTATTTCTTTCATTTTGCTCAAGTAGTCCACTCTGTTCATGATAACAATACCCGCGCCCTTATCTGGCCGAGTGAGTAAGACCTCATCACGTGACAAAGTTCACCGATTCATTAGAACTAATCTATCAGGCCCCAAAGCACCGCTCGAACTGCATCCGTAAGCGATTACTAGAAGCTGCTGAAGCAATTGCGATCAGGCTGTATGAACCGGAGCTATGTGTTCAAAAGAAGCTAACTAAAGGCTTGGAACTGCCCTGGCCCAAACGGCCGGTAACCTCTAAACCACGAGACCACACGCGGTCGATTGTCGTGGCTTAACGGACGGCGCCGTCAGCATCCAAGTAACTCGCTCCACTAGTAACGGCTTATAATGTCTGTCTACACTTTGATTTTGATTTTGCATATAACTGCATAAGCCTGAAGATGAATTATCGAAAACATTTGTTCGCTTACCCTGACTTCAGATCATACCATGATGTCTGTTACCGCGCGGTACGCGCGTCGGCTAGTTGCGAAATTTGACCAAACTGGGATCGGTTGCGACGCAAAGCAGACCGGGCGGTCTCGTACCGCGATTCATGAGGCGTCTGCTTGCGTTGTTTAGATGAGGTAGGCCGAAATGGTGATCTAAGCATTCGGAGAATTTTGCAGCATTGTGCCCCCACACGATCTTCTGTGCATCGTATATTGAAGGAACGGAAATTCCGTAGGTATCGGCACTGTAGGTATAACTTCTGATGCCATGCCATTGGGAGAAGCATCTGGCATTTTCCCGATATTATCTGGATAGCATGGACGTGCACTCAATCATGTTTATGAATGAGGCACGTTTTCGTCTGCATGGCACCGATAATCGGTATGTTTTGGCTACCAATAACCCACCACAATGCATCGCTTCGCGTGTGCAACATGGTTCACAGCTGATGGCATGGGCTGGGTTGACAGGCCGAAAAATTATCGGGCCATTTTTCTTTTCCAACTATGTGACGGGTAACTTGATTTTTAACCGAACTAACACTTCACAGTTGTTAACATCGTCCTACAAAAAATGTTACAGTCTAGGGTCATCCACAGCTGCAGGCCGAAGGCTTATTGAGTATCGTTTGGTGGTAGCAGGCTGGTGCGCCTACCCACTCTGCACAAACGGTACACGATTATCTTTAGGATACTTTCAGTAATCGTTGGATCGGTTGTTGAAGGCTTATTGATTGGCCTGTACGGTCTCCGGATTTGAACACCTGGTGAATACTGCTCTGCAAGCGAAACGACCGTGGCCAATTTGAAAATCTGCTTCGTTACCTATTTTGCTTTGAAACACACTTCATGTAAATATATGTATAATGCCCAACGATTGATTTCACTACCACACTGTTGCGATGGGTAATGGTGCCAATACTTTGTCGGTGTAGACTGAACGCTAGGAGAAAACAGAACAAGGCGGGTACGTAATCAATGCGCGATCGCTCAATTGTCTGACAGCGTGTAGGTGGCGCTGTCGATGTTCACTGTAAACTTGACGGTGGTGGACGAAACCGTTGAAGTTCAGTAGGCTGCGTTAGGCGCTTCTTCAGAACATGCGATTTTCTAGACCTTTTCATATAATTTGGCTTTAATTTACACTAGTTTCTGAAACTTTATCAGCCGAAAAACTAGACTGTCCCTTTGAAAACGATCTACAGCAGAAGGAAAATACATTACCCAGATTCGCAAGAGTCGCTCTCCATTTCCCAAATCCCGAAAAATACATTTAGTTGTTAGCTTCCTATCTTCTCCTTTAGTATTTGTTTCAGGTCGCGCTACTTCTTAGAATTCGTGATCAAATTGCTGCACAACAGTAGATCAAAGTCGGACAAGTATAGTCAGAATTTCATGGTCATTCTTAGCAGACCACAGATAGGCACCCAAAAAATCGGTTCACATTCGTACTATCGTGCCAGGTAGTGGTTGCATTACCAATTGTTCAATTTTGCTCGCATCTTCTGCATCAAGATGACAGAAGAGGCCTCCGTACAACAATGCATTACAATGCATTACGTCCACAAGTAACTGATACGGGGGCGATGTGTGACAAGATGGATTTGCAAAGGCCAGAACGAGCAGACGAGAGGCTGGTGAAATATATTGTAGCGAGAACGAGGTGGTAGAAACGCACAGCGTTCAGTGTCAACGAAAAACATGTGCACGGAACAGCATACACGCGCGCACATATAGAGAACATTTCCACCCCACCAAGCATCACACATCGTCCTTTCGCCCGGTGTCATATTCATGCCACGAGTTTAGTCAATCAACGAAGTCCTTTTCGCCCCATTCGCCCTCGCATCTTCGCTTCCGCTGGTCCTCTTCTGACCGGGCTGGATTGTCCTAATGCACTTGACTTGCATAATCGGGGTTGAGTCGCTCTCCTTTGGGTTATTACTGGAGACGTGACCAGAAGGCTATCTCTTCGGAAAATCTGGCTCCTCATCACTACGTCCCACACCCTTCGGTCTGGGCCTGATATCCTTTGTTGCTCATAGACTATTTCTGGCTTGTCCCGTAGGCGTCGAGGTGCTTTTTCGACTTCCGTCCCTCTTCCGTTCCTCTTCCTCAGTTTCCGCGACTTGTCTGTTCCGCCTGTGATACTTGCCTTCTGCGTCACCACAATACTGTATGGTGGAGCAAGTAGAAATGAATTCTGTACAACTCTTTCGAAATATGATGAAAGATGTGTTAAAAATTGTCAGTCGTGAATTTCGTTATTATTCTCATGTAACATTTGTAATATCTGACTCACGGTATTGCAGGACTCAAAATGTGAGATGTCATCGTAAGTGTGTAATCGTTCTCTGAATCGAAGAGTGGCAAAATGCAGATCCAACAACATTTTAAACTGCTGCACTGATGTGCCCTCCATCACATGTTCTGGCAAACTATTTTACATATTTGGCACTCTCCGTTCGAAGCACAGTGAGTGTGGAACTCGCTTCACATCTGGCACCACAAGTTTATATCTGTGTACGCGTGTGCTGCATGGCCTTCGTAAGTGCAGCATTGGCCTCAGCATGGGGAAGTCACCGAGATGTAAAATACAGTAGGTCATAATGAGATCGACTTGCACCCGACGGTAGGACAAGGTGTAGAGTCCTGGTCTCTCGCACCGGTCTTCATACTTCAAGCCACGTAAAGTCGGGATGAACCTGGTAGCAAGGTGTTGGACCCGTTCGCTCTTTTGTGCTTCGCTTCGGATAATCAGAAAGGAGGCAGGTGAAGCATACTCTAGCATTGATCTAATGATGGAGAGAAGAGGCGGATGGCAACCACTTCAGACCATGTGCCTAAGCTACGTTTGAGCGCCCAAAGTATGCGCAGTCCATTACGATATGGCCTGCTCTTGTTGTCCAAGGACTTCAAATCGCAGCGCGACAGTACACCTAGGTCCTTCACAGAGGATGTAGGATTTAGCGGTTGGCCGTCGAGGGCTTGGGTTCGGTCGTCAGCACCCTTTCTTGGCTCATAACTACAGACTTGGCTGGGTTGACCTGCAGATGAACTTCTGCAGACCATGTAGATGGGCGGTTTAGATCTTGTTGAGGTACACCACAGTGATCGGGAGTATCAGTTTCCCTCCAAATCATCATGTCATTCGCAAACAAGGCATACGGTGACCGGAGACGCTGAGGTAGATCGTTGATGTGGATCAGGAACAGAGTGCGCCCCAGCACAGTGCGTTTAGGTATGCCACTTCCGGAGGGATGGCAGTCAGTTAGAGGGTCGTCAATCTGTATCCACTTTTGTCCAACAAGCAAGTCGCGGATCCACTGGCACAGTGAGCCACCGACACCGCACATCCTGAGTTTGGGAAGGAGGACCTCATGCCTGACCTTGTCGAACGCTTTACTGAAATTGATGCATAGCACGTTGACAGACTGCCCCTTGCTTATTGCCTGCAATCACTCATGTCTCATCACAAGCAAGTTTGTAATACATGAGCGACCTTGCATAAAACAGTGCTGTGCGGGTGTCAGGAATTCCTTGGACTGTAACAACTGTAGCAATCCCTTCTTCACGATTTTCTCCGCAGCCGTTGCCAAAATAGGTGTTAGACAAATTGGCCGATAGTTGTCTAATTTGCTAGGGTCTCGGACTTTCGGAATAGGCTTTATCACCGAATATTTCCAGTCAATCGGCAGCGAACCTTCGGATAGCGACCTGTTTATAAGGTCAGTCACGGCAGTAGAGATGACAGCCGAAGTAACTTGAGAACCAGTGGGTGGAGCCCATCAGGTCTGGCAGGTTTGTTGCCGTCAGAGCTGGTGAGTAGTTGACCTACTACTGCAACTCTGCAGTTCAGACTGCCGAGTTCGGTAAAAGCTGTACAGGTCGAACGCGTTACAGACACCTGGTCATGTGTAAATACAGAAGGTAAGTGCGCCGCCAACGCGGACGCACGCTCAGTGCTGGAGGTTAGGGGCTGTCTTTCCGGGCCGTTCAGCACTGGCACATCAGTTGCCGACCTCAGGCGTCGCTTCAGGTAAGCAAAGATTCTCTTTTGGGCGGTCTTCGCTGCGATTGCAAACTACACTTCGAGCTTTCGGTACTTATTCCTTTTTGCACTGTTGCAGAGGTTCCGCTGGCTTTTATACCCTTCGTAGTCTTTAGCAGAGCCAGAGAGGAGGAATCTGTCCCACAGTCTGCGCCACCTCCGAGTCAGGTTTCCATACTCCTTGTCAAACTAATGAGGCTTAGTCGGGCACAAATTGGGAACACAATGTTGTCAATCACTCTTTTACAAATGTCCAACAGTCTTCTACAGATGCAGCTTGTGCTCACGACCAATCCATTTGGCTCGCGGATAGAGCTAGACCGTCGAAGTCTGTTTTCCAGTAGTTGTAAGCTGGCTCCAGTGGACGTGAATAGGGCTATGAGCACCGAGTGGTCGTTTGTAGCCAGGGGCTCCAGGATCCGAACGTCCCGCACTCGTTGTTAGTAGCTCGTTAACATCAGGTCGAGACAGAACGGGGTTGAGCTTGTCACAAATGCGTCTTAGCTTATCCAGGGCAATCTTGCAAGTTTCCACTATCGTCTTATTTGGAAATCTTGCCGTTTATACTTCGTTTAGAACAATCAACTTTAGTAAAATTGCCACCCCCTGTCACATGCTGCCCCGGGGCAGACCGCCCACAGCTTCCCCTTGCTCCACCTCAATAGCGATTTCATGCTGTGCCCCCACAATCTGGATTAATTCATGCATTTCAGGTGGTGTAAGGCATCATCAATTCGCATTTTTGACTCCCTTAACGTAGGAGCGGAAATTGCAAACAGAGATCGAAGAAGCGTTTTACGACCCGCACATAAGAGGAAGAAAGAGTTCTGGTGGCCCGCTTACTGTTCAGGAGTATACAGCAAGCTTAGAGCACGGGACCATTGGAGTATTAGAAGTGACCACAACGTATTTAGCCACCGAGTCGCAGCACGCGTTTATTCTGCGCGTGGAATGCGAATAACCCAACGAATACTTCAGGATGACTTAACCGTCCCCAGTGCTTAGGCCGAAACGGAGTTAAGAAAACGAGCTTTAGTCCCTCACGTTATATGGATCGCCGCCTTTAGAGGGGTTGAAAATTGAGAATTTCTAGTCGCATGTAAAGACAACTTCGTGCATCAATAACTTGCACAGTTGCGTCACGGAAGGCGATAATGCGTCTGATATTGACTTAAGAATCAGAGGATAGAGGATATCAGGGCCGACGGTATTCGTTCGATCTAGACTAGCGATTAGATTTGTGCATTCTCCCATATCGCAAGCCATCCTCTTGAGTTCTGCAGGTGCCTCAGAATTGGGGCTTGGTATATACGCATTCACAATCGCAAATACGGAACAGTGGTTTTTAACCAACGCGGACGCACATTCAGCGTTGAAAATCAGATCCATCTAAGATCGCGACGTCAAGTGAAATTAACAGGCCTCGCCTCATTAAGCGAAATCCCTCCTGGGGCCGTCTTGGCTGCAGTTGCAAGCTCCAGTTTAAACTGCTTACAATGCTCTGCACAACTGGTATTTGTGAAATTTTAATATTTGATCGGGCAGGACGAGAGGAATGTACTAGACAATGCGACTCGCGATCGAGCCAACTGAACTTGCGTGGCTTCACTGGTCCAGTTTTCCAATACATGAGGTGGACAATAACAGCGCACTACGATTTCACCCTTTATCTTATCACAAACTAACTGGCGTAGACGGAAACTTCAGCGGTAGTGAGCAGTCTAGATGAAATAAACCATGAGATAAACCAATAGTTATCTGAGTAATTGGATTGAGTATTTAGTGCTGCGTTATTTGCGTGGTATTGGTTGCTTATGAATCAGTGCAGCAAATACCGCAAGGAAGTTGCGTCGCTGATTTTGTCTTGTTTGTACACGAACCCCAACTTTTGCGACCGTATGTTGTTAACAAAATGTGTCGCAAATTCACTCTGTAAGTTTATTTATAGTTGTAAATTTTAGCACAAGTTCACCTTTCTCTCCGTCTTATTATTCTTCAATCATTAGGTCACCACCGTTGTATGGCAGTGAAGCATGATTTATAAAGTATTATATACAACTCCTGTTGATGCGATTGTAGGATAACTCTAGCTGACTCATGTATGGGAGCGGAAGCTCAAGGCTCGCCATGATCAACGAGTGACCAGTTGCTGCTGGAGGCCCCAGGGACAGAACATCATGCACACGGTGTTTGGAGTTATTGAATATTAGGTCTAAGCACGACGGAATTAGTAGCAGTGAAATGTTCTTTCCGCAAGCAATTGCATTGCACTGCCACTGCTTTAAGTATACTCGCTGTAAACTTTACCGCGACTTTACAATTCCCGCGGAGAAGCTGATCCTTATGCCAGCGTAATGGAGGTAACACAATACTAATAATAACAATAATAATAACAAAGATAATGGAGCATCTGTATGCCGTAACGGCGCTCCGATGTCGTGCGACCATCAGAAGCCGCACGCAGGCTGAGCATACCGCGAGGACACCCACCGCTACGCGGATTCGAACCCGGGCCGCAAGGTTACGAGACAAGCTCTTTCCCTCTGAGCTAGGTTAGGTAACAATACTCATCGGCAGGAAGCGGGGATAAGTCATGTGCTTTCAGACATGTGGCAACCATTTGAAACAGCGACTTCGGGAACAACAGTTGGCCATGCCTAGAAAGAAACGACATGCTTAAATGGTTCGAACACCAATATTACACAAAATATCCACCTTTAATTCCGTTTGTGCTTACCATTCTCCCACACAAAGTTGACTGAAATACAGTATCACGCTATCGCGATCGTGTATTAGTCAGTCGCAACCATAGCACGAAGTACCAATGATCTGGGCTTTCTTCAATATCTTCAAGATTCGAGCAGGTTTCAGCCAGTCATAATATTCCTGAACACGAGATGCAACGAAGTGAAACAGATCTTTAGGTTTGTTTGATAAATTGCAAATATTAGTAAAGGCTGCACGCTGGTCACGGTAGTTCTTGCCAGCCGCGCATGAATTGTTATCGACCTGTTCATCCTGGTCTCACGAATCAACGAATATCAGCCTCCATAATATCAGTGCGTTGTTTTAGGTTAACAATAGTATATTTGTATTTCCTCCCATTCTAGCGGATACGTGTACGGATGATTATGAATCTTCACAGCAATAGCTTACTGAGACCGGATAGGAACGGCAACCAACGGTATCCAATAAAGGATGTACATTGTTTGAGCGAGCTATCAACCCGTGGACAGATGAGCTTGTTTGAATATAAAGATATCTGATTTTCGAATTTTGTGATGAGACCCCGGCGATGCTTGTCATGAAACGTTTGCCCTGTTTGCCAGCTAAAGATGTTCCTTGAATGCTGTTGACTACACTTTTGTCTGTCAGTGTCAAAACCATACCTTGACACAGTCATGCTAATTTACATGTATAAATTCAAATTGGTCCATGGGTAATCCGATGAAGGAGATATGCACGATCACGGTAAAATAGTCAGGGAACAGTATCAACATTCTGTCCAACCATTTGTAACATGTGTTAATATCAGCTTGCTTCGTCACTACAAATGGTCTAGCAGAAATGACTGTGAAACGGAAATATATGGATCAGGCAAATCACAATTTATGTATACTTAGATATGTAAACCACTTCTACACAAGCTAGACAAAATAAAAATCATAAACAGAATGAATGTGCCAGGAATTATCGTCCAGAACCTGTCATATATACTGTAATACACAAAGCAATAAGAGGAGCAAACTTGCCGAATAACAGAGAGAGAAAATATGACGGGCGATCGCTACCGCACTCAGTGGCTGGCTTATTGGCAAAACACCTCTTGTGCCAGCCGGCATATTCGTGGTGAGTATGTCGCTAAAACAAATCGTTCGACGCCCGTAGGATTTGGTTTGGCATACTTCCCGTAAAAATGCGCATCTCTGTTTACACTCACTACGAGGTGACGGACGTGTCCCACCAATAATCAAAGCTATTCCCAATTAATTCGCTCCGGTGAACCATTGTATTTCATCAATTTGACGTTTAATTGGGAGAAGGATTTAGCCCCTGCTTGGTAACCGAACAAACCAGAGGCGTTGAAATGTGTAATTGGCTCCTGGCTTCTAATTATCGCGGATCTCTGAATTTGCTTTTCTGAGTTACGGATAGCATATTTTACCTCAATATTCGGAAGTGTCCAAAAATAAACTTATCTATCTCAGCCTAGATAACCTGGTATTATTTCGACTTCCGACACAAGCATGTAGCCCGTACATACGAGTATTATCTCCTTATCGTTTGCTGCTGCTTTTTCGCAGATCATGCACCCCTATCACACACCAACCTTACATTGTCAATAATTTCTTTGAATCCATATACATCGTAATGCTCACTTATATACCAAGAATCCGACCAGTCGCTCTCATTTTGGCTGTGATTTGCTTTCATTTAATATCCTTCATCTTTCAAAAAATTATAGATACGAAAATCTAATGGCACGGCGCCCACCTTGAAGTTTCTCCATATAAATGATTGTTGCCATTTTTAGACTGGATTATAGGAACTCAGCTATGTGGTTAAGTGGATATTCCATGCTGATCGCGCTCTGCTCTGTCCCAGTATCCGCATGGGTTTTGTGGTTGTTCAAACTCGCAGCGCAATGCAAAAACTAGAGAGCCGGATTTCGGAGTTTGCAGAGGTCACGCATTTTGGATAATTTCATAACAGTTTCGCCTTTGTTGGTGTTAGAAAACGTATGTGGATTTAATCAATTTGTGGCATGCTCTGGGGAAAATAACCAACGCTATCAAGTCGGATAAACGAAGAAAAGCGTTACTCCGCTACCGCGTCATAACCGTAGGGTGAGTAGGAGCACGGTCGGTTGGCGTTGTAGATTTTGCTGAAGGGAATTGACCGGTCTGAGGTTGCGGTGCTGATCTTGATGGCCCAGTGTGAGTAGGTACTTGTTGCACAGTATAATCTGTATTTAAATAGTGAATAATTCCCGATTTAGTCAGCAAATGTTGGTGTAGCAAAGAACCATGTTTTTGATGAGTCATCACCATGCCAAATGTATCAACTTTTACATAGTCAAGGTACGAAAGGATGAACTGAGTCACTGGAAGATGTGGGTGTCGAAATATACAGAATAAGTGTGACTCGTTCAAGCCGAAGGTATCCGGACGGCAGCTAGACATGGTAAAGCCAAGGCTTTGACGAAGAGTTTGTGCACACACGGAGGGGATTGTTGAGAGTAAACGCGAACACCGCCTCCAATGCAAGGCTTCGGCATCTGATAAGTTTGGAATGGAGACTCCTTACGCAGGTATTAAGAGATAATGACGAGATGATTCTTTATAGTGTTGCTCATCCCAACACCTTTGACGAGATGATTAGTTTGGGCTAGGTGCGTAACTATCACGGTGATACAAGGTATGTTCACTGTGCGGTTTAAACAAGCTTGGGGATGCTCGCGGGGGCATTCGGACAAACGCCTCCTAGTGTGACCTAGGTGAATTAGTACAGAGAGAATGGGGCTACATCGAAGTGAGTTTCTCCTACAGCCGGATGCCTACCATGAGCGTGCGAGTGAGGATAATGCTTAACTGTGAGACCCTATAGGTGCCAATGACGGTCGCTCTTACTCGTGTGCTAAGATGCTTGGAACTGTTTCTACCTTGAACGAAAAGATAACTATAGTGACTTCCTTCTTACTGAGAGTGTTTGGTTGTCCACACAATTATTTCGCATATTCCTATCAAGGAAAGCATTTTGATAGCCGTTGTTAAGTAACAGGTTGTTTATTGTGATACGCTTTGCTTCTCCTGTGTCCTTGGAACATTTTTTCGTTGCTCTTCCTACAAGACATCGGACTAAGTTTTGTTTTCGTCGAATAAGCGTGCAGCTAACGAAATGCGTATATTGGCCAATCCTCGTCACTTTCATCTGGATTGTACGCTGCGATGAATTGTGGATTGTTGCAGGCCTTACTCTCATCTCAATTTTACCGTTGTACTCAATAGTAAATCTAATCGTGGTTCCGTGTACGATGCGAAGCGAGTCAGAGTAATAATGTTGGAGTGGCCGACGTACGCTTTTAGTGCGAACAAGCACGTGCACCCAAGTGGTTAAAATCTTATACACGTTTATACGCAACTTCTGTGCTCCGGGCTGCACAGTTTGAAGCTGTCCCATATGGTGCGTGTCACAGTCCAGGGATGTTGGCGTACTTATTTGGATAAGCTCATCAGGTAGGCGTTGTGTGAGTCCAAAGACTAGCAAAGTATTGTCAAGCAAAACCGCTTTGATAACGTCCCTTATGTCTACTTGAACAAGCAGAAGTGCCTTGTGTCAAAATGTTTTAGATTATGCACTATATGATGCATTGCGCTACCCGGTAGAACCTCACCTGCATCCCATTAGTTGACCGGTGTTTCCCGTGATTGGGTTGTGCTGACAATCAAGTACGTTGAGAAGCCTACTAATGGGTCCATCAAAGTATTATCCTATATCGGGGAGGTCTACGCTTTGACAAACAGAGTTACCCAGCTTTCTAGAAAAACTTCTGCGAAGGTCTCAGCTGAGCAGTCGGCGATCGGAGTAGCTTCTTGCCAATCTGTACACAAGTCGAGCAAATGAGGAGAAGCACATAGTCTTTGAATGGGATAAAGTTCGGACCAGGGCAACTTGCACTTGTACGAAATGACAATCAGGAGCTGGAAAGTCGAGGAGTGGGCTTTCGCTTCGCCTAAACAATTTAGTGAGTGAACAATCCAAGCACACGCAAACCCCATGGCAGACATCACGGTTGTAGTTTTACCACATGAAACGATTGTTTATGCACATGTGGAGAAGTCGTATGCCGGGATGAGATTACTAGTGTTAGGCATCAAAATTTAGATGGCTCCTCCCTCCTTTCTGTTATACCGCACTCTTCTCCCCTCCCAACTCCCGTTAATACTCATTCTTATATAGTTCTCGGCATAACTGAAAGCAGTCGTAATCCCAACGGAGCCGAACAAACTGCAGTTATCCTGCACCACAGATTGGAGTCCTGTCGACAACAGCCCTTTATAAGTCCACGCAGCTCCGTTTCCCTGGCGGCGCTTAACGTTCGCACTCTAATAAAAATAAGTCAACAAGCCGCACTCGCACGCACTTTGGAAAAACCGGGTATTTACGTGTGCTGTGTCCGAAACTAGAATCAGTGACCCAACTAGGGCTGTTGGATTAATTGCGCGCGGCTTGCCTTCTTTCCATTTGTTGCACGCATCCGGAGATGCTGATGCGGCAGCCTCTGGTCAAATTGGGGTGGGTATGGTACTCAGCTCCAAGGCTGAGAATATAATCCTGGTAAGGATAAACGCCTTTAAGTACACTTGTTACCACATGAATGAAACGCTGAAATGTTTGTTCAGTGTAGCTGAAGCCGAAAGGAATATTGCAGTGATCAAATAGACAAAGCAGTGTGATGCCGGCCTTTCAGACTTGTCGTTTGGCGCCATTTATATATGTTGGTCTGCACGCACGAAGTCTATTTTCTAGCAACTGACTTATCAGCTAGTGCTGAGACTGTGTTGTCCATAGGTTTAATTGGGTTTTTATCCGGGACGGTAACTTTATTGAGTGCCATGGAGTCACCCCAGGGACACTAGCAATCGGTTTTCATTTGTACCATGTATACTTTCGATGCCCATGAACTCACGGACAGGTGGATTGTTCCAAGTTCGAGCGTGCGTTAGAGTTCAGCATTAGCCGCCTTGAGCTTGTTTGGAGCTAGTCTGTGAATAAGTGCCGAAGTAGCTGGACGCACGACATAGATACAGCGCATGACGTTAGACATCACATGAACTGTGTCGTCCTGGATGTGAACCAGCTTATAGTGCTGGTTCGCCGAAGTCATAAATGGAGCGCTAGCAGCTTCCCACCGAATGTCACAAATGGTGGGCTCTTGGTGGCATGTATTCTTGTTGGTGAGGAATAGATAATCTCATTTGAGCTGTGGGGTATGATAGTAACTTCGACCTCGGTGTCCACTAGGAACTCTGCACTGGAAGTTAAATATTTAAGTTAAAAGGAATTTGGTTGTGACCGGTCGTCTCTGTCGCCAATACGGCCGAAAGGTTTCTCAACACTTCTTCGGTCACGATGCTGCATTCACTTACTAGCGAGGGTGTCGAAGCGCTGGTGGTACCGACGACCAGCCGGCATGCTGCTGGAATTATATTGTTTTGAGGATACTTTGCTAGACCGTGAAGATGAAGGTTCAAGCTTAGTTGTCCGACTTGCAGACTACGTTTCGCAACCTGCGTCTGCAGGTCTTCTAAGCTTGAATACAAAAACGCGACATATGTGCTATGGGACACGACGGCATTGATACTATTGGTGTCTGCATTTGGCCGTACTCGCTCGATGACTCGATGCGACAAATCAGCTTTTGGGTTGGCGATGTGGAGCTCAGAATTGTGAGAATCGCTTGTGTAGTTTACGTTAGCCGCTGTAAATATGGTTCGCAGAGAAATGTCTCGACGATAGTGGAAGAACAAGGTAGATTGTGCATCTCTCGCAGGAGGCTTGAGGGTCATTGTCACTAAAATGTTGATCCTTCCATCCTGATTAGGCGGAAGTTCACAGAGGGCACAACGCGGCTTATTGCGGCTAAATTGATTGCCTCGGAGGTCTTTGGACCGAGAAATGATGACATTGCTGATCTGCATAGATATCTAGTTGGCGAGATATGGCATGCGCACCGTATACTAGGTGTGGTCTGTAGTGATTATGTGATTATATAATTCTGCGTCTAGATGGGAATCAACGTCCCAACTAGGTGGGACGGTGAGAGATAAAACGTGAACGGGAAATACTACCCTATGAAGGAGAGGAATCAAGGTAAGAGTCAGGCAGAGAATTGCTAAAATAGGCAAAATTAAAAAAGAATATAATTTACTGCTTCAAAAATATGAAAAAATCAATGGATCAAGCTCACCCGATGATAAGTCGAAATACCCGGTGTTGGAATTCTTCGATAATCGCGGTTAACAAATTTTAGTAAACTTTTACACAAACAAAACCGCGAATCTCAAGACGGCTTGACAATGTATAAATGTAGTGTACATGATTAAATGCCGACGTGAAGGCATTAACATCGTCTTTTTGCAACCATATACAGCACATGCCAAGCACTAGTGCGGTGCTGGACGTCTATTTATGTACCATGTTCTTCGAGTAGGTTTCTAGAGAAGGGATTTAGCTTGCTAACGCGTATTCTGTAACGGAGCTGATTATGCGCTATTAATTAATCAGTCATTTCTAATGTATTGATGGTTGCAAGCCAGGACGCAAGAACCAATTTTCTGATAAATGGAGCCGCCCGTTTTACAGATAACTCTGCTCAACAAATGTAATGTACTTCTCGTGAATAAAAACAACCATATCGCAAACAGCCAACCTCATTAACTGCTTGGCATCTGATTGACTACTTCGCGATCATTATAATTCTTTACTTCGTAGTTTATGCTTGACAACGAAGTTTAGTTAGGCTACTTCGACAACGGTGTCTCAACTACCAAACAAACACACTGATATTGGAAACAAATCACCACGTGAATAACATGAACTCGGGAATATCCTAGATATTAACCAATAAACTTCATCCAATTAGAAATCGGACTAAGTACCTATACCAATCCCCCAAGCAAATATTCCCATAATATAATCCTGTGTTCCTCCTTCAGACGTCGCTCCATAATAAAAGCGTTTAGCGGACAAAAAAACAACGTTTTTAATCATAACATTTGAGAATGTCCAACAGTGAACATTTGTGGACATATCTAATGCACGTGTACACAATGTAACCGAGTTGACGGCTTTATGACCAAATTTCATCTACCAGTTAGCAATAGGACATATGTATTTTGTTATTTTTCATCGAAATCATTGACGTGGCCTACTTAATATCCATCATAACATACTTTAACGGGGTATATATATACCGCGTACAATGAATTCGAAGGAAAACACTAAACAATGAATTGCCAATTTGTGACCATTGCACTCCTGTTGATTGTCCTCTTGTCCGAGATCGCCATGGGTGAGTGTTTAGACTGGTTACCTGCAACCGGAGCTTCGTTTGACAAAACCTGTAAAATCTATGGTTTTTCGCTATTTCCAGTTTAATGCATTTCCAAAAGCATTCTCTGAAGCGGATAGAAAACAAGTGTTTTTGTCATTCGCTACAGTGCACTCCGAGTAGCGATTGTCTTGTGCTTGCCTATGTCACACATACAATAGTGAGCGCCACGCCACCGCTCACAGCGCATAAGAATGGCGAACGCATTTAGCTAACAACTCAAGAATGCGCGTCTCCGTTATCGCGACGGTTTGTAACGTACTATAGAGTCATAAGATGAACCAATGCTGTTGATAGCTTTCCCCAATCAAATTACACAAGTTGGGTTCCCGTGGGAAACAACTAATGTTAACTGCATCCAAGGGCTCTCATACGTAATCTTGGCAGTGAGCATCAGAGAGGTTAGAAGACAAATGCATGTGCGCTTTTGTGAATCAATTTTCGACTGCGTTTGTAAGATTAATTCAAATCCGCTCATGCTGTGAATCATTTGTTTGAGTATGCCCCTGATCACATTATTCCTACGTCGTAATTTCTTAAACATTGTATCACCAGCTTTAGTCACTCGCGAACGTAAGTTGATAAATGTGCATAAATATGAGATTTCGCTTTGCAGATTTTATTCCTTGAAATATTCGTTGTAATGCGAACTTGCTATTCCTATTATTTAAATGTTCTTGGTTAAATTATTGAGCACTCAGGCCTAATATTTCCAATTACTGGATGTTTGCATATAGAGTGAATGCATGTTGTGTCGGTATCTTGCGACCGCTTTCGTCCAGTAACGGTATTGAGAACACAATTAATTCAAATCCGCTCATGCTGTGAATCATTTGTTTGAGTATGCCCCTGATCACATTATTCCTACGTCGTAATTTCTTAAACATTGTATCACCAGCTTTAGTCAATCGCGAAAGTAAGTTGATAAATGTGCATAAATGTGAGATTTCGCTTTGCAGATTTTATTCCTTGAAATATTCGTTGTAATGCGAACTTGCTATTCCTATTATTTAAATGTTCTTGGTTAAATTATTGAGCACTCAGGCCTAATATTTCCAATTACTGGATGTTTGCATATAGAGTGAATGCATGTTGTGTCGGTATCTTGCGACCGCTTTCGTCCAGTAACGGTATTGAGAACACAAACGTCCAGAAAGAATTTTCCAGGACTCTTTTACAAATGCAAATTATGTCTGCAGTCATGAACGGTAACAGTAGAATTCCTGTGCTTCTATGGAGTTGTAAATATTGCTTTGCTGTCTAAATCCATGTCTGACTATGTTTCTCACGACCTCTATATCATTGTTTGGAGTACGGTTAGTTAGGCGCTGACATATCTGCCTCAATCCGAGCTGTGATTCGGCGAAAAATGAAGTGAATGCATTCTTGTCCCTTATGATTTATAGTCACGGAAGGAAGCCTAATGTATTTCATTGTTCGGTGGCAGTTGCTATCGATTATCTGAGTTTAATCGCTGCAGTCACGCAGCAGAACACCGGTTCATACAGCAGTTAAGTCATACACATGTTTGTCTAGTAGGAGCTCAGATTATTTACAGGTATTTCAGTGCATCCAGTTCAAATAACTTGTTAAAATATGGGACTGAACATACTGAGACTGCGTTGAAAATTTCAGTGCGTACTTGTGGTCGCGGTTGTAGTATTGGCAGCTGGAATTGTTTTTAATCCCATCAAAGTGTATTTATCGAATTGCCTTAAGACCTGCGGCGCTACATGGTAAATTAGACAATCTTGTTTTACTCATGCATTAATGCCGACAATTTATTATCTGTTTGGCCACATAGTCCCATTTAGTGTTTTTGCCTACAGTAGGTTTACAAGCTTTGTAAAGTTGCGCTCGCATCTGTTCTCTGCGTTGACAACCCAGACGGGGGAATACAAAACACCTAGCCTGCTAGACCGAAGTAGGTTAGGAACAGAATGCAATGCATTTTAAAATCCATTCTGTTATCTCCGGTTGTAGGTTCCTGCAATAACTCAGGCCAATTACCTAGACAGATTCCGAACCTGCTTGCGGTCCGCACTGGCCAGCTGTATTTGTACGCTCACACGCCTGTAGCGCAACAACCTATATCATGAAAAACTGATTACATCGACTTTCCGCGTGACTTAGCCGTGCTACCGCCGTTTGGGTAGCAACCCGTCTGAGGTCCCGTATCCGTGTACATTTCTTAGGTTGCAGCCACCGTTTACCTCCACTTACGAACTGAGCCTGCTTGCGTACCGTTCGAACTCGACTTGGTTCATAGCCTTTCGCCTTGGGGTCGATTTGTAATCATTGTGGTCGTCTCCGCTTTTGGATCGTCTCGCATTGTGCAGCTTTGGTTCCTTGCAGCTCCAGTTGTGTTTCAAGTAGCCACTCGGCCTTGTCATCCAAACTGAATGTGTCTAGCTGGATGTCCCACCGTAATGATGCCGGCTCCGATAGTCTTTAAGTTTTGCGGTAATTCAATCTCAGCTGATTGGCTTGTGTGACTCACTTCTCATTTCCTACTATTACCTTGCAAAAGAATCGACCAATTCTGCGGAGCCCTCTTCCTGTCAACCATCTCCGCGATCCTTGGAAACCTCACGCGTACACAATGTCACCAATTTCGAAATGATTAAACCGGCCTGCTTGATTGTTTTCCGTCTGTCATCGACTCATCTTCGGACTGTAACTCTGAACCCATGAGCTTAGGAATGATGATACTAACACCTGATTATGCTATGTTTGCTGTCATACTCTGTTCATTGACTAATCCAACAATTCTAACATGCATCCAGTCGAGACGTGGCAGATCTAATTTCTGTCGATATGTCACAAAGCACGTTGTATGGATTTGTTAGCCTCGGAAATTGACTTGACAGTTGAATGCACTAGGCAATTTTAACGTACCACCTGAAGCATTCCGTGCCATATGGGCCGTTTGTACGAATGTCTGACGCCTCAGCCTGCGCCACGTGTCGCTAGGGCTCAGAGTGATAGATGAAGCGGTATCAAGTTGTAAATTGGGATGCCTGCCGTAGGTTTCCACCATGGTGTATTAAACCCGTTGTTGCTATCAACTTTGAAAGTCGTGGTAATTGTTCTGATCCCATCGATTAGTCTGAACGATATAGCATTTTTGCGCTTCTTAATGGACGATGTAGAACCACTATCCAAGCAACACGACTCCTTATGGGCATTTCTGCCGCATCGGTTGCAAACGTGAAACTTAAATGAAATGTGTCGAGCAAACGAACATTTTCTACAAAATCAACACGTAGTGGGAGGTTTAGTATGTGATGGACTAATGTGAGTTGGTGCTTTTTGGCGAGTCCGGTTGACTGCACGTATGAGGTCATGCGGACTCTGATTGACAACATTATACTCCCTGCGCGCAATTGTACTTTGCAACGGTTTCTCCGAAGAATCTCTCGGTTTTCTTTTTGACAATTCTTGCCGCCATTATGAATCCCTTTTGTACACATGGCAGGACGATTCCTTTCCCTCTGGTTGTTGTCGCCTCAGCGTTTGTGGTTCTATGGTTCAGATACCTGCGAACGAAACTGCATAGAAACAGTTTGCTTATGCTTAAACTTAAACAACTGTCGCTTCTGCTTTCGTTATGCTTCCACAGTGCCATGGTGAATCTCTATATGAGGAATAAGCGTCCGCACGCAGTTCAGAGTACTACACTTCGGATGGTTATTAGTAAACGTTTTAGTATTGCTATTGTGTGCGTTCCTTCTACGTCGATTTCCAATTTGAGAGGACTTACGCACATTTTAATGCTGAGCGAATTACTCGCGGTCTGCATATACCTGGTTTCGGGTATCGCGAACGTGAAGTCCACGTCTCAGGCTCATATTGTTAGGCTCATGGTTGAGAGCAGATTCTTTTCCAACTGTTGCATCAAAGTCTCTGCAATGATTTCAAACCGCAGAAATCCTAGACACAAAATGATGCGGGCCGCTAGTTATGTAACATAACGGTTTGTGACTCAAATTGGATTCATTCGCATCAGCCTCTCTGTAAGTAGCTCATCACATGCAAACTACACGAAGTGGATTCAGCGATTGTATCCACAACTATTAAGTGCATTCCATATCTCCCAGATGCATGTATTTTGATGGCCATCGAGATGTTAAGAATGTGATTTATGCATTTTACGGAAACTCCATTTTGACAATAGCCATGTACGTAGTCTGACGCCACATCGCGCGTCAGTTCTATTCTAGTATTAATTCACACTTTTATTTTTAAGTCACCTCGCTATTACCTAATTCTACTCGCAGCGAAATTTGGAGGTTAGTCTGGAATGTTGAAATGGTGTCGGGTCAATTGTTTACTAAATTTTCTTCATTGTTTTATTTACCTTGATGAACTCCTATCGATTTGATGTACTTGAAACTGGTGTTACCATACCCAGACGAACTAGTTCCAATTAGCTGATATTGAGTGGAGGAGACAAATCCTTTTGTGTGATTCAACAGCAGGATACGTTCTACGAAGATCTATTCATATACGTAACTGAAACTGTTTATCTACCAAAAGTATGATTTTGCCTATTTGAATGCAAGCTTAACGTAACTCGGTACTTGTAATTATTTCTTCATAATGATACCTTATGTGTATTTAGGGTTCTTGATTAAAGTGTTGAAAAAAGACGATCCACTTTTGCGTCTCTAGTTATCTAATTATGCGTGATGTCGCTCACAGACGAGCAATGTAAACTAGTTTGAGTGCGTTTTTATGGACGCAATACAACTATGCAATCTCTAGTAAAATCCATGCCTGCCGAGTGAGGATAACACTTGCTAGAGAAAAATGCACTCAATCTAGATTCTAAAGCTACACTGAAAAAAGAGTTATCCGTTGACTAATATGAGGCCGAACTTCTCCCAATAGGACTGTCAGGGTCACATTAATCACTCAGGCGCACTCATAGATATTCAAGCGTACACTTATTGGTCAGTCACATTTTCGGATTCGTGCTCTGATCTAACAAACATGGAACCACTGAACGTCGCAAGTATAATTAGATCCTTAGGATGTGGTTTATGATTTGATTTGAATATCATGGTTGATCTAGCGAATAAGTAAATTCATCATCATGGCGGATTGTTGGGAAATACTAAAGCAAGAAATTTTTCAAACTGATAAATTACTTCAGTTATGAAGATAAAACACATCTCACACTTTTTGTTTTTGATAGCAAAGGACTTTAAAATGCTCACTCTCCGCTTAGCTGTGTTGCCACTTAGACATAAATAGAGTGGGTACGGTGCCAATGTTGCCGGTCCGCGGGCGTCACGATAACACGTTAACAAGCAAGAGGTCGATCGGTTTTGCTTCCCGTTACCCTTACCATCTGATTCCTCTCTGGTACATTTGCTTGCCTCCTCCGTGCTTCTTTAGATGCTTCATTACATCGGCTAGTTACTAGGCGATTGAGCATCCGACTTCCTACTAGGTATTTCCTTGTGTTACAGTTCTAAGCGTCTATTGTTGCCCATCATACTACTTGCACACAGAAGAACTTGGAACGCCGGACCGGAGGGATATTACACCAACAGCAGTTATGCTGTGTGCATTTTATTCATAAGCACACACTGAAAACCGAGAGTTCCTCAGAGCTGTATAATGAAATACCAAAACCCGGAATGGTTTCTAGTGTGTAGCAAAATATCCTACGCAGGACAGTTTGCGCAAAATAAAACATTAATAGAAATCGAATGATTTTAGCAGAATGCTAGTGCCTTCGTTTCGACAATGCTTTCATTAGATCACTGTATATGAGGACTGATGAGGAAATGGACACTGTCCATTCATTGGATGTAACGGGGATGTTAGTGGAAATTTGTCGCTCTACGCTCGCATTTTATCGTTAAAGTTACAAATAAACTGACGCTTTCATTGGCCACATTATTGCAATCCACTGTTAAACGTACAATTAGAGCTGAGTGGACAATTGATCATTTAATTTTATGAATTCCAATTGAAACGTCAACTTGGTTCCGTTGCGTGACAGCTAGTGTTGGAACTATGGTTAGGCCGCCGGTGTTATTGTTATCTTTATCAACTTCAATTCATCTGATTAAACAGAATAATTAAAACCACAGTTACTCTATCTACATGTTTCTGCATTTTGAGCAACAGAATAAATAAATTATCGCAGTTGTGGTTTCCTAACCTGCCCCACGTCTAAATATCTGCTAGGCTTATAAAGTCAACCAGTTATTGGCCCGTTGTTATGATTTACAAGTCCATTTACTTGCCTCGCTTGATTGGTTGATCGTCGTTCCATTGATTCACATATGTTTACACTGCACATTTTTCTTCACCTTTATAGAGTATTTGTTATATCAAGGTTGAGACCTCGCTTTTTTGATGTTAACTTGTCAAATTTAATGAATTATAGAAATCTGGATTGCAATTTCTCTTCTACCTGTTGGCAGATTAGATATACGCAGCAGCTTTTCCCGAAGCAGGTATATAACAACCATATTCTACAGGAAACAGTGCACTTCAGTAACAGACTTGCATGTACTTTCTTACTGAATACCGAAAAGTGAAACTAATAAGCCAGCAGACATGCGTCCGTTTAGCTCCATCGTAATTAGTTCGGGCAGGTGTGCTGATTCAAGTCACTGATTCACGAGCGTCTGCTGCATAGTACAGCTGTGCCATACAATTCGGCCGCGATAAAATCCCTGAATCGGAAATCTACATCGATTTCGCATGGATAATTTCCGCAAGCAAACTGTTCCAATGTTTTTGAACTGGTCGCTGTAACATAGAGGGTGAACTATCCGATTTGGGTCCGGTGGCACAAGATTGCACTAGTGCCCGTGGGATTGCATCGGTGCCCACGAGCTAGCACTGGTGGCTGCGAGCATCTACTGATGCCCCTCATCGGCCTGGGCAATCGGGAAGCTCAATGCCCACACAGCACATGAAACTTTCCATCCATTCAACTGACTCTCACTTTCTCCTTTTACTTATTGTTAATCGTGCGTTGTGGCACTCAGTCAAGTGTGTATTGGCTAATGATACATAAATCTATATTTATAATTGTATATCTATATTTATATAAATATATATGGGTGCCCGCGGGATTGTACTGATGCCAGCGTCTGGTATGGAGAATTACGCAGAGACACTGTTGCATGTAACCCATGTTAATGTGTCGCATATTCGCCAAACACATCAGAGACGCGCATCCCTTGTATCGTAATTGTCTGTGACGAGCTGTGGATGGCAGTTTCTCGAGTGAACCAACAACTGCCAAGCGCATTCCATATTTTGTCGGCACAAGCTTAGCATTGATCATTAACGATGCAATAAAAGGAAAAGTCTGGGTATGAAAATATGGGGTTACCAGTCCAAACACACTGCGCACATCTGCTTCAGCTACGGTCCCATTGAGCGCAATCCATTCACAGAACGATGCTTCAAACTAAGACCGTCCCATCAGAAATACATGCGAATTGCTTGAAGCTGCGTTGGACTAGTTACGTGACAGTGTCCTACGGTTATTAATCCCGTGAAGTAACTTCTTGACTTTGTTCAACAGAGCATGCTGCTGCTATTTCCATTGATCTATGCTTCCACCGACAAAGTTGTAGTCAGACCTAGTGTACAAATGTTCGGGAAGCTCGTTAAGAGCTGACCTGTTATTTATTTCGCACTACCTCAAAGAACATATGGCTAGTGATGTGCGATTTTAACCTGCCTGATGCCTTAAAGGCTAACACCATAATGCGAAATGACTGGACCCGTGGGTGCTCAGCTTGTTTATTTAATACTAGAGGCAAGTCTACTAAATTATGGAGCACATCGTCGGTTATACGTGCAGACAATCCTCATGTACGTTGATCCAGCTTTAAAAAGCTTGGTTAACTGCATTTCCAACAGAAGTTCGTCAGTCAATTGAGCTGATACCTCGCAG
>CALYDF020004052.1:0-22710 GCA_944474145.2 Dicrocoelium dendriticum
ACCCAACAAACGTGTTCGTCGTCCTTTGGACCCCAGCCAGGCAGTTGGGGAACACGAACCGACACCAACTTCGAAGTGAGGGATTTCATTACTCTTGAACAAGTTATCGTTTGGCCATCCCTCATCTTCTTCCATCCACACCCCGGCGCGCAGGCAACGCACAGCATGGGAGTCTGTGGGTTGTCAGATGCAACACGTGGCCCAACATCGGAGCCTGGTACTTGAAATAAACCGTGCTGAGCGCATCACTCGCTCCTCCTTCACCGAATACACGACGCCGAACACATTCATTGCTCATGTGATTCTCCCAACATACATGAGCTTACCTGTAAATGCAACGATTATCGAACGTGACTAGCCTCTTTATGTCTGTCGACTTGGTGGGCTAGATTTCGCAACCATATGGTAGGGTTGAACGAACGGCGGCATTGTAAACTCTGCCTTCCAGAGCAAAGGTGATATCGCGCCGACGCCACAGGTGGCGAAAACTGGCGAAAGCGCCTCGTACTTTTGCTACGCGATTTGTGATCACATCTTCCATTCCATTGGCGTTGCTGTAACTGCCTAGATACTTGAATTCGTCGACGACTTCTAGCTGATCCTCACCAGGGGTCCGCGCAGGTGCGGGTCCCTGCCAATCTTAAAGGACTTTTCACTTCGAGGGTGCAAAGCATTGTTCGAAACCGCTGATACTTAGTGTTAATCTGTCCACTGCTACTTGGCACGTTTGAAATCTGTCACAGATAAGGGCAATGTTGTCGGCGTACTCTAACTCATTGGGTCGTTCACTTGGGAAGAGCTCCACGCCTTGCAGGTCGTGTCCAGTGAACGCAGTTTCTATGCTTTCATCGATGGAGAACTTGCAGTAGAAAGATGATAGCAGGCATCCTTGTCTTACAACGCTGGAGATGTTGAAGGCCGGCGACCGTTTGCCGTAAACCCTTTATCTGCTCGAACTATGTGCTTACAGTGCTCTTATGACATTTACATGTTTTCGGTCGCACCTGTCCTCAGTAGACAGTCCCAAGGCGTACATCGATCAACCGAATCGAAGCCACGGTGGCTCGCTGATAAATATGGCGGTGCTCCGGTAATAGACGTAGTGTGAAGATATGATCAATACATCCGCGGCTACCGATGAAACTCTGCGTGCTCCTCGCGAATCTAGCTTCCACGGGTGCCAGCAAGTCCATGAAAAACGAAAGCGACGAGTATCTTAGACATAACGGAAATCAAACTGACCCCTTTATGATTGTAGCATTCAGAACTTGGGCGTTCAGATCACCGGCCAGGATCACAGTATCCATAATTTTCTTGTGTCAAAGGAGCTCCTTCAGTTGGTTGTAGAATTCCTCTTTCAGGGAATCTGCGTTACCTTTTGTGGGGCGCTTATGCCGTAATGATAAACGGGCACTCTTTGTTTACGCGCGGCTTCGAAGCTCTGAACAAGCCAGCCAATCTAACGGCACACAACTGGCTGTTCCTTGGAAATCCAGTCCAACCAGTGCGGCTTCAGCCTGAAGACTCAGAGCAGTGCCCATACCGGCTTGACCAGTATTTGAAGCTGCCATTATCTCCAGCCAAATGCAATGAGAACGTGCTGCCAGTGTCGCTTGTGTTGGACCGCAGGATAATCACGGAACTCGCATCTTGCAGGCGGGATTCCGATAAGCAGTAGATGTCGTTTCCATAGGGTCTTGCTGCTGTTGGGCCAATCTGCAGCAAGATGCGCACGTTGAAGCATGCCAATCTTCTCGAGGATCCGGGGCTCCAAAGGGAAACGAATGAACTGACGTTATCCACTTTGTTGAACATGGACTTGTCGATGGGACTCGATCGACGCCCTGCGATTGCATGGGAGTCAAAACTAGAAGACAATCGACCACTGATGCAGAAGGGAGAGGACCAAAAATTTTTGGGATTGAAACGGGGGAGATAAAAGTAAAGTTGGAGTGGACGATAAGGATGAGAAAGTGCAAGAAGGGGATAGGAAGGTGAGAACGCCTGAGTAGCAGCACCTAAACTCCCATCCACCCTGCTCGATGCGGTAGATAGTGCACCGTTTATTATCTTCTTCGACGGCCAGAGCTACGATAAATCGTGTAGTGAGAATTTCATAGAGTAGCATTTCGCAGGTGGGATACTGTCAGGTTGCCCAGCGCTAGACAAGAGAACGATTAGGGTTCTCCACTAAATTCTTTTGTTCCACAAATCTTACCGCAAGACAGCTGGCTTTCGGTACTGGGCTACAGAGGGTCAATTTTGTGAAGTAAGGGAGCCACCCTCACTCCAGTTCCCAACCTGGAGGGCCAGGAGATTTAATTTGTCTGGCCTCTAACCACTGACCAATCTGGTATGAGTGACTCGGAAGATGCAAAAGAGCACGTCCCATCATAGCTCAGTGGATCGCCGAGGCACGCAAACCATGGCGCCTCGTTAAGGTCCAGTCTCTTCGCGATGGAAAGGGGTATCTAGCTCCTCCAACGAACCCATTCTCCCTATCTATAGCACAGTCTGATACTCAGCTTCTCTGTCAGCTCACATTACTTCTCCGTTCTACGTTAGTTGTTCATCTAGGAATTTCACTAAACAAGATACAATACACATCACGCGCCAACGATAGGCTGTCGGCAGATACGCGACGGACTTGATTTGTCCAGTGGAGGCAGCTGAAGCTGAGCAGACGATCCGGTCTTTTTCCTTCATCAGCTAACGAACATCTTCATTATTCTTTCGGTAGTGCTACCCCTTTCAACAGTCATCGCCAGTCCGTGGTCTATCATTTTCTCGATATCTACTACTTACGCAAGCTTACGCTGGACTTCACTATCATTCTTCTCATATGCGTATCCCGTAGTTCTACGTTCGGTCCCGGAATTCATGGAAACAGGAGTAGCAGAATAGAGTGGATCCCTTTGACACTTACAGAGTAGAAGCGTTATCTATTGAATTAAACAGCTCAGTGAATTCAGTGCATAATTCGGCACCTAACTTGACCATAATACACATTCATATTGTACTCTGTCAAGGCAAAGGGTGTCTTAGTTGTCACTTGATCAATTCTCAAGAGAACCAGTAAACCTCACAGTTATACCTATAATGACCGTGTGCGCGGCAACCATAATTTGATTCCTCGGTGGTCTTCAAGCACCTTTGCGGATTGATAGTTGCTGGTCTGAGCGCAACGTTAGCCTGGCTTTATTCACTCCTAGACTTGCCTGTCATGCGTTCCAGTCCATCCCATAAGCGACCAACTAATATCCTTACGTGACTTATGTCGGCATGACGTTTTATGCATTTGCTATCACAAGTGCAACCGGACGGATGCATCGGATTAAGCACTTCACACGTTGAATGTGCAGTGTTCTGAAGTACCCCAGTTTTCTCTTCACCTTCGGAATTCCCAACTGAGCTCTGAGCTCTTAAATCATTAGCTTAAATGCGGTTAAATGTCTAGTTCACCATTTGCCTTGTTCTCCCTCGCACTTTCAATACAGAGTGTGAGGCGCCTGTGCTTACAACAAACGGCGTTCTGCTTCGCTGTATGATAGTAGCTCGCTTCGATTTTTCTTGTGTTCAGACATCATCATTTACAAAACTTCGAAATGTCGCTAAACCGAGACACACTTTTTTAAATCTTGATGTGACCCCAATCCCATGATTGCTTTCACCAACCTACTCAATAACTAGCCCGATATCAACGAATGGAGATTGAGAAGAAGAAGGCCATCTTTCGAAAAACCAAAGAAACCACACCTATGGTCCGATTTCATTCGTTCACTGTTCCCTTGCTTGACGATCAGCCTGAAATATACGGTGTAGTAGTCGATCCAAAAAGGTGAGTCTTTTGATTGAACCGTCAGGCTAGTTGGATTTTTCTTCATGGATATTCTCTTGCGCTGATTTCAACCCCATCAATCCCTCGGCTTGTAGTGACTCCACTCTCGAAAATGCCCTATTTATGTACGAATTTTCTTTCCAACTAACACAATTTGGTTATAAATTATTCCCATTTCAGTCAGAAGTCAGCAAATGCCCAAAGAATAGTCTTTTCGATAATTCTTATCCAACATGTACAATTTTTGAACAAAAATGTTGAGAGCAATAAGGCTTATAAAGGCTTATCCAGCTTGGTTAAACGATTATAAAGAGAGCAATTAACTGATTAACCAGGTGGCACGGTTTGATCAGTCAGACTATCGCTTGAGGAAGAACTCGTGTTCAAAGCTGGCCACATTTTAATCTTGAATGCTGAGATGAAACGATGGTGGAATTTCATGACCAAAGTAATTTCAGAGTCTGCTTATGATACTGGACACCAAGTTCAGATGAACAAGTCGTTTATAGCATCCCTAAACGCTACCCAAAGCGGCTCAAGATACATCTGTTGAGCATTTACTGAAGCCATTGCAATCAAGATTCTGAAACCAAAACTATGCCAACAGTGTACACTGTTACATGCTCTGGTTTGTTTATAGCGATGATGTGGAGATTGTCTACTCGTGAGTAAAAGGTTTCGTCCGGACGGCACAGATCGAAGCCAATATTGAGGCTGTAAATGAGCTTTTCGCACAGATCTTCGTTAATGAAAACTGTACAATCAGTAAAGACAGCGTTGCCTGCGGCCTCGCAATATTGTATGTGAAACACTCTCGTTGCTTGATAATTCTATAGGATTTATTAGGCAATGGACCGGAGTTAGTCTTGTCGTAAATGATGGGCTGTACGTTTATAATGCATTGATCGGAGTTACCGAGTGGGGTTCGTTTCTGCATCGAGAACAGCCAAACAGGCTTAGTGAAGACGAATCCAATTACACTCCTAGTCTGATCGGAAGGGTCACCGTGTTCGTCAGATCAAGTGCCTAAATGAATGTGGTATCATTTTTATTGAAGTCCCCGGCGATGACACAGACAGAGCGATCACGTTTCGGCAGTAACGCCGAAAATAGATTGTCTGCAACGGTGATGGCGTGTCTAGGGCTGGGTATACGTTTCCAATTCCAAATAAGACTAGCAAAAACTTTGGTAGGTGCTGGTGACTGTTGTGTAGGTGAACATCATTGGCTGATGTATGTGATGTCACCCCGTTCACGATTCTGATGCATTCTGGGCGTTCGGATCTGATGGGAAGATAATAAACAAGCTGAATAACATCGTCTTCCACCTCAGAATGTAACCAGCTCTCTTGCAGCATAAAAATGGTTGTATTTGAATTTTCATTTTGCGGCATAGTAGTAGTAAGATCCACTACTTTTTCCGAGGTGCGGTTGAATATTGCTGGATAGGGTCAGTGGTATTTGTGTAATGTCGACTGGGTGGCGGTTAAGGCTGATTTTTTAGCCAGCACGCTATATTCCCATAGTGTTTTCTCATGAAATGTTTAAAAGTATTTGTTACATTATGTGAATATTGTACGATACGCGAATATGGAGCAGTATCCCGAAGAGCGTACAAAAACTGACAAAATAAGACACCATTTACCCCGGAAATATGACGGTTCATTAGAAAGAAGTGTATTCCGAAAGGCCACATGGGTAAGACAATACACGCATTTTCTAAGCTTTGTACCCTTGAGGTACAAACGTAATTTTGTTCGCTACGCAAATTTACAGCCAAGAGATGCTGGATGCTGAAAAGATCCGTATTCTCAAAACGCTGAAAGAAAACGGCTGCCCAGCACCTTTCATCAAAAAGCATGCAGTGATCCATAATAGACGTGAATTAATTTCAACTGTCCCTATGGAAATGTGTTCCTATCAAATCCGTTCAAATGAGATATTCCTTTTTATCTGGTAACTGGAAAAGATTTCGAATGCAGTGGCTCGAACCTTCCCGGCCACTTACCCATACGTCTTTGCAGAAACCGTTCTTTTTATAGCCCAACGCCTTAAAGACAGACTTCCGGTACAGTTTCCATACTACATCCCATGTCAGTTTACCTCTACCTGTGATGCGAGGTACGTTGGACATACAAGCTGGCATCTGTCTAAATGCATAGCGGAGCATTGCCCAGCGGCTTTGCGGAAAGTCGTCGTCAGTTGCACCAACATCTGGTCGAAAGCGAACGCCAAATTAGGACCTTCAAACTACTGTATGCAGTGCCAAAACGGTACCCTAAAAGCCTTAGGAAGCGTACGACTGAAGCGATTGCGATAAGGATAACATAACCGTAGCTATGCAAACAGAGGGCTTTATTGCAAGGGTTTCTTCTACCTTTGCAGTAATTAGTTTACCAACATCTGGTATTTCGCATGCTGACAGTGATCGGGTGATGCGCTTGAGATTCCACTGATCAATTAAACACGTGCTCTTTCACAAGAGAGGATAGCGAATTTCATCGATCAGGACGCTTTAGTTTCTGACTTTCGTTATTTCACTATTCCCCATATTTTGGCTTCGTCAGCTCTTTGTGCTCCAACATTCCATTTTATAATTGTAAGTGAGTGAAACGATTTGCCGAAAAGAGTACTCTTCGTAGACTTGCGTTCTTGCAACAGATATTGTGTTATGAAAATAACTGCAGTAGCCAGAATAAAAATAGTTTTCCAACGAGAATAGCTACAACTTATTGAAAATTCCGCCGAGAATGTAACGGGTGTATGGAATCGGATGGACGAGATGGATGTATGTGACGAAGCAAACAGCCAGATTGCCGCTAACGAACAGAGCAGTTGATTGGACCTCTCTTTCTCTCCCCTGCATGGTTAGTATTTGGTTCCCCCAGCGTGAGTTTGTTTGGCCGATTCATTGGAAGAATCTAATGAATACAGCAGCATCGTTATTTATTCAGCGGCCTAGTTATGCACATCTAGGCTTTCTACAGTCAACTTATTCTGTTATTTTCGCCGAGATTGCTTTGTCCCATAAACCGTCTGTCTCTGAAAGAGCAGGTTCTGCGACAGCAAAGCCACAAAATTTTCAACTAAGTTTCCGTGTACAATACTTGCATTTTCCTGTCTGATGATCTGTTTTTTTCCTGCTTACTTCTTCACTTGCGTGTATAAAAGCATATTATTAGTACTAACACGTCCATTATTGCTGCATCTTCTAGTTGTTTTCCAAAGGGTTGCCAAATTTGCCACTCGCGTGGCTTGCTGATTGTGATTAGTCATTATACCACCGTTTGCTTGTATGGCACGTAAGATCCAATGCCGATGGGTTACTCATCGTAAATTATATACATATTCATTCAAGAAAAAGCGTATATTCCGTGGTGATGTATGTCCCCATGTTTCGGAATCAGTCGCACTTCATTTTTTCTAATTTTAGCATACTCGTTTCAGCAGCTCATAAGTTACATAGCTCAACTACAATCCGGAAAGCCATCAGACGCGTTTCGCCCCATTGGGGCTAGCCAGTGGTGCGCATTCCCTCGGTCCCCTACTGGAGATCGAATCCATGACCGCTAGAGGCTGACGTCAACTAGCCAGCAGCTTAAGCCATAGAGCCATGAGGCCGACGGCTGGGCCACATAATTTGCAAGCTAACCGGGATATATATCACGACTGGTGGTGGTTGCGCTGCAGGGAAGCGTCGATACTGCGTGCCGGCGTACTGTTGATGCCTGTATTTTATCCCACTCCTCACAGCAATTTCCTATTTTGATCTTGTATCTGCTTCGGTTCCACATCTTTTCACTCCAGTTCTGAAATTCGCGGGGGACCAATTGTGACGGATCCATCTGTAAGATGCTGTCGAAATCTGATCACGTTTGCCGACACTGATTGCCTTTTTGCAGCATTCCCCAAAACGGCTACTCCGTTGCCCGACCCGACAAATCCGGCTCCAGCTCCACCTCGGCCACGACGGAAAATTCGCATATGTCCTATCAGTGGCCTCCCCGCAAAGTATCTAGATCCAGTCACACTGACGCCATATGCTAACTTGGCCGCATTTCGTGTTCTTCGCAGGTTGTATCAAATTCATCTTGAAACAAACACTCCGGCTGTGGATTTGCTTCGGGAGTATCTTGAAGGACGTCATCGCGATTGAGTCATGTAGTTCAACTGTTGCATCTTTGCCTGTGTACTTAATTCCTCTCCATATCACAAATGTAATATAAACATTATAGTGCAAACCGTATCTCGTTCTCTAACTGCAGTGAAAAGTCTCTTTTCTGAATGCCCTCCATAACTTTGACACGTCGATTGATTTGGAAGCGGTGCGTCGTTGACCCACCTACTTCTGCAACAGGAAGGGAAATCTTACCCATCTCGTTTAGTTTGTGTCAATTCAGTTTTACAGCTTGACATTTCTCCTCTTGACTAAGCATTCAATGTAACCCAATCATCGGTATAGGATCGCTCAACTAGTTCTCTAATTAGGTTGTTCGTCATGAGAAGGATGTTCAACACGCTTCATTGACTGGTGCTTTTAAGTACTGCTGAGGTTCGGCAAACGGCCGTCCTACGGGATCTCAGTGGCATTTATCTGGACGTGGTACTTTGCCCCTCTTTCTCTCTATGATTAATCGAACCACTGTACTTTCTACTGTTCGAGCGTACTATCCAGCGTTCATTTCAACTCGGCCAATGGGTGAACTGGAATACGCGCCGATTCGCACGTCTCATTGTGGGGAGCTGTGACTAATTCGATTTCCATCTTCCCTAAGAACCCAATCATAAACGATATAAGTTGTTGAGTTGAATAGCTATTTGAACAATGATCTATCACGGGTAAAAAAGCATGTGCTTGACAAGTCCCGTAGGATGGTTGGAGAAAAAACTAAAATTTAAAGGATCGTCGAATAAGTAAATCGTTATTTTAAGCATCTAACGATTTATATGCACTGCTGCATAACGATAGTTTGAAGTGGGAATGGGATGTGCACACATAAAATAGTACAAAGTGCCTTTATAGCTCAGTAAATGCATGAGAAAGAAAAAAGGAAACGACAACACACACTCGTGTGTTGCTTCATTTGACAGATGTGGTATATTAATCCAGTTTAGATACACCCAGGCTACTCACATGGACACTTTTGCATGTATCCTCACCGCCACGTTACAGAAAGGGCCGTTAAGTACATGGTTAGGTTTGCGTTGTTTCGTCCTCCAAGTGAAACGGACTATATCAAGTAATGCAAGTTGGAGAGCGTTTAATCAAGGCGTTTTTGTGTAGCGTTAATGTAGAGGCAAGGATAACGTGAGTCGAGAGGGCATTCCAGGCACGGGACACGCGAAAGGAGAAAACGTTTCGTCGACAATCAAGTCGACTGTACTGCTTAGCCAGTTTGAGCTGATGGCGTCTCAGGTTGGTATTTTGGCTCAGCTGCAACAGATTGCGAAATGGGTGAGTTGGGTTCGTCAGTATTAAATAAACCTTGCTTAAGTCTCCTAGCTGAAGTCGATATTCACCACTGTACAATCTCAGGGACTGCAGTCTGCATTGGTAGGAGAGATGAAACAATCCACTAACGAGTTTGGTCGCTCTACATTGTGGAGCTTCAAGTGCATCGACGTCGCGCTTATGCCAGGGACGCCAAGCCTGGATCGCATATTCCACGTGAGGCCTCACGTAGGCGTTCAGTAGATGCGGAAACATTGATGGTTCAAAATTCCCGAAAGCCCTCCGTAAGATTCCAAGATGTTGACTGTCACTTTTTGATGCCTTTTCAGCCTGTCTTGAGCAACCAAGATCGTACTGCACCATCACCCTGAGGTCGTTTTCTTGGGAAACACGTTGTAACTGCTGGTCCCCAAGTAGATATTCATAGATAAGCTGATGGCGTATGCTTACGACTTTGCGCTTGGTCACGTTGAACTGGAGCCGGTTATCGGATGACCACGCATAAGCCCTGTCGAGATCGCTCTGCAATGCCATGTGATCATCCGATGTCCTGATGTCATGCCAAATTTTGACATCATTTACAAATAGTAAGAAGTTCGACTTCAGTACACTGGCAGGATCGTTAATGAATGTTAGGAATAAACGTGGCCCCAGTACCGATCCTTGGGGCAGGCCACACTGGACGTCAATTTGGTCGGAAATGGAGCTGCGAACTCTCACATTCAGCTGACGTTGAGCGAGGAAGTTGCCGATCCAACCGAGTATAGGGTCACCGGTTCCATAGCTTTGAGGCTTGTGTAGGAGAATGCGGTGGTCTAAACGATCGAACGCTTTCGAGAAGTCCAGGTAGACAACGTCGACTCCCACTCTGGCATCAGCTGACTCTGTCCAGCTTGCTCGGGCCAGTAGCAAGTTTGTAGTACAGGATCGATTTTGACATAATCCGTGTTTCTGTGACACTAGGATGTTGTTGCTCTCAAGATATCCCATGAGCGCCTCTGCAATTATACGTTCCATTACTTTGGATAAAACCGGGAGGAGAGTGATTGGGCGGTAGTTCGAGATCTCCGAACGATTACCACTTTTGTAAATGGAAGTGACTAGTCCATGTTTCCACATTGTGGGAACCTGCATTCCCTCGAGGCAACATTGAAGGAACCGAGGTAATGGTTCGGCAAGGTTCATGGCCGCTGTCTTCAATGCCTTCGGTTTGATGTCGTCCACGCCATGTGAGCTGTGCACGCGCAATGACACTAGCGTTTCCATCACATTGGCTCCCGTGAACGATACGTAGTTTAACTCTGGTGGAGATGGAAGCTGTGTCAAAAGCGAATGAAATGGTGATTTACTCCGGAAAGTATGGATGAAGTGTTGGCGAAGCACATTGGTTGCATCGTGGGCGGTTTTCGCAAGACCATCTGTTGCACGTAAAACCGGGATCCAGCGCTGCACTCTGCGGAGCTTGTTGGCGTGTTTATACAGCAACTTGGGATTTGTACTGAAGTTCGCCGCTAAGTTCTGTTGACGCTGGAATTTGTCATCGCGGATCAACTTGACGCAGTGGTTTCGTTGATTTGTGTAAGCACCCCAGGTCAGGTTACTTGGACAGACTTTGTAAGTGCGCCAGACTGAATCCCTTAAGTCCATGCGTTTTCTAGTACGACTCCTCAGGAACGAATTCACTTGCTTCGGATGAAAGACCTTGCTTTCTGACACATTTACCACTAGCTCAGTGAATTTGGTGACGAACAACATCCAGGCGACATCGGGCGGTTTCTCGGTCAGGAAGGGCCAGTCGGTTTCTTGAACGAGGTATGACAAGATATCATAATGTGTAAGGACATAGGTTTCCTCTTTGTTCTCACTGATGCACTCCGAGTAGCAGATGTAACGAATGAGCTACATCTCGTGATAGCTACGGCCAAGTGGTGCAGTTATGGTCACGGTGTCGACCATTAGTTCCGCGTTGGAGAGAACAAGATTTAAAACAGAGGGTGTCACCCGTTCGTAATCGCGTGGGAAGGGTGACATGGTTGTACAGAGGTATATCGGCGATTACCTCTTGCAAATCAGCCTTGAGTTGCTCGCTTTGCGATGCTGGAACTTCCATTGCGATTGAAATTGGCACGGCGCATGAGCGCCACGGGTTTTCTTTGATGACAGAGGGGGCTTCGTTGACAACTGATTCGCTGCTTCACACTTACCACAGAGTAGAATCTGGCCCATGTGATTTAAACTCACTCATGGTCAGTCGTGTTCTCCAGCTTAGCTGGGTTGGCCACCCACCACTTTGTCAAAAGTGTAGATCTTTGGGCAGACAATGTCCATCTTTCAGTCGCAACACAATCCGTCTTTCCTGTCCTTCGTTTGCGTCACGCCACCTCTGCACGGGCCATCTATCGACTTTTCCGTTTGAACTTTCATTTCCCTTGTTCTTTGTCGTTTCAGCCAGCGCACTACTTCCTGAATTTTATTCCCTTCACAATGTGCTCTATGTTGTGTGGTTGTCTGAGGGTAAAAAAAGCCTGCGTGCAGTCACCAAAAATCAGTCATTCTTGCACCGTGGTATTATTTATGCCGTAGGTAGACTCGAGGCGCTACTCTATTGTATCAGTATTCACTAGCTATTTCTCGATGTCGTGTCATATAACATCTGCTTAAATTCATTGGGCTTCACGCGCTGTTCGTCAACTATGCTCGGTCTGATCCACTTTGGGCTTTGTTCGTGCTAGATTGCACCAATTCTGCCGTCCATCCAGCCCATCAGATTGTTGTCAGCTTGCATGGACGGTACTTCAGTGGCTTCCGATCTGCTACTATCTCAACAGTTCCGGTAACTCAAACGACTCAACATTATCACACCGTGTATGTTGAATATCCGTTCAGTGCTACAGTCTTTTACCACCACACCTAAACCAATGTGTTTGGGTTCCGATAGTTGGGTTATGTTCTCTGCGTGCCCAAGCCATCTAATCGGCGCTTCGCTCAGTTTATTTTCAAAACATGCACTCATCAGTTTTCCTAATGAACCACAGTGAATAACTGCACATGTGCAACCCGATCACTGGGGTCAGAACAATTAGACGAAATTTCGTAATATTTTGGGTTTTCAGTTTTAGCTTCCATTGAACATAACTCTGGCAGTTGAGAGCCAATACTGTCAGCTTTCACTTTCCCTATTTCTAATGGCCCGTAACGCAATTACTACACCTAAGCGGCTTGCCCTTATCGGAACTAAGATCTTGACGACCGTTTTCCGTTTGTGCGCTCCCAACACTAACAGCTTACTTCAGCTACGCTTGTGCACAGACCCACTTCTCTATCCGGGATGTCTACTGCACTGTTGGTTGCGAATAACTCTTCGGTTTCTCTGCGACATTTATGCTCGTACTGATTTCAACACTTGTCCGATGGTCATCGAGGCCACCAAATTTGATGTCGATTGCTCAACCTCGGTTCACAAAGAAGCAATACTAGTCCAGCGGGAGAAACAACTGGAACGAAATGAATGAGCTGAGTTCCAAAGCCGTGGAATAATCTAGAAATCGATCACGAACTTGTGAATCTAGAGTGGTTTTGGAAAATTTCTTTCGTGTATTTGTTGACAACATTTCCCTTTTGACACAAAAGTTTTCCAAACCTCTAAGCTCACCACTTCTTTACCAGTTCCATCTATATCCTACTACTTTGAATCCCAATCCGGGCATCGTGTTCGACAACTGTCAAGTGCATTTGTTTGGTTGGCGGGCTTTGAAGCCTCCTGGGGGAATCATCGTGTATTCAGCATGTTTCAGAAGCACCTAATATAAAGACCCTTCACTGTGAAACCTCCGTACGATGCCTTCACTTCAAGAGATTACATTAAATGTCTCCGAAGCCTTTCTAGGGTAACGGATTTACGCAAACTAACAGTGGATCCACAGGCCGCTGTAATGCCTACCGACTAAGACCAACTTCTTAACAAAGCCTCAGAATTTAGGTTTAAACGGAAGCAGGATTGGAAGGAAAGATAAATTCGTAAGTTCGATCGTTTACTAATTATGCATTACCAGGCCACCTGTCTTACTCTCGGATCTGGACTTCATGATAGCTATGCTATTGTCATCAACACCTCAGTAGGGTCTTGAACTAAATGGTGTGTGAATTGCTAGTGAGGGTGTAGCAGTCTGGAGTTTCTCCCAGATTGTCTGAGTATGTTGTGTAAAATATTAAATAAGATTACCTTCTTACTGTACACTTAGAGGTTGTTTGTAGAATGCTGATATGTAGGTTGTATTTGTTTGTCTGATCTAACACACACGGCGCCACGGTTGGATTCAACACGCCGCTCCATTGAGCAGTCCCTCACATCCTTACCTAGCCAGCTCGTGTCATCCGGTGTCGTATTTTTAGCTAATACACGGGAACAGCGTGTACCACAATACACCTTCGTCCCGTCACTTCCGTGCCTTCTCTTTTCCATCACTGGGAACGGTACTTGCTGATAGTCCGTTGGCGTGATCCGACCACTCTCGCTACATTGGCGACCCCGACAAGAATCATCGCCTGGCAATAATCCATTTCGTCACTGCTTTGGTGAAGCCGTTCCGAACCATTCCCCACTACCTTGGAGATTCCGATCGGAATTATCTTCGCTTTTTTGGTGAGTCCGTTCCAATTTTTCTGGTCCATTTCATGACACTTTTTCATCCACTTTCACTGAGTGTTTATTATTTTCGAAACCATGGACCCAGTCTCTATGTATAGCGATAACGAATCGACTGTTCATTTAGTCACTATGGTAGTTCTTCCTTTTTAGGAGATAGACAATACTTTGTGGTTCACGATCTTAGAAGCAGAATTTCCCAATAAACTTGTCACACGTGACTTAGATAAGTTCAACAATCTGTTATCTCGCCCCCCACTGGATCTCACCGTCCTACTTGGCGATCTAATTGTTACAGTTACCTCGACTAACCGTTACAATGCTCTGAAAGATGATGTAATAAAACGATACTCATCTTCAGACAGATCTCCTTTGCATCAACTGTTTCCCGGTTTGAAGTTAGGAAGCAAGAAACCGTCGACACTCTTACTGGAGATGCGCCATCTTCTAAAAGGTTGAAGCAGGGGTGAATCTTTGCTTCAATAACTAGGGCTGTAACATTTACCTGAGCTTGTGTGGGCTGTCTTATGCCTCCCAAGTCTAAACCGTTGTCAGAAATCGTGGAAATTGCAGACAGCGTACTGGAGCGTTACACTGAGCCACTGGGCGCTTCCTCCGGCATCACCCGGCCAGTTGACGCGCCTCATCGGATACAGACCGTCGCTCCATCAAACGACAACACAAACAACCTGCCTTCCATGCAGGCCCTTGTGGACGAAACCGCTTCTCTAAAACGTGAAGTTCAACCTTTACGCCTGCATCAGCCGCAGCGGAGTGGCATACACCGTTCGCTTAGTTGCGCTTTTAGTATCACACGATGCTCTACATGTCGTTCCCATGCGCGTTCCGGTAACGATGCTAGAAACTGCATTAAACCTTTCAATTTTACATTGACCAAGAAGATGCAGGCTGAACAAAGCCTTGACAGACGACATCAGATTCACAGTCTGATGAAGCCCAAAGACAACGGTCAACCGATGCCCACAAACGGTGGCTTAGAGCGAACTGATCGACAAATACTGGTGACTGACGTCGCTACTCAAAATACCGCAAGTCATCTATTCAAGATAGCCGATAGAATTTCATGGATCGTGTCCATAGTGGACACTGGGGCGGAAGTCAGCGTGATCCCACCAAGCCCAAACGTACCGACTAAGCGGCGTGTAACGAACCTACGGGACGCCCGTAGTAATTTTTGGCCAGCGTTCCATAAGCATCAATCTTGGTCTTTGACCTAAATTCCGTTGGCTTTTTCCAGGAGCCAATGTACCTTTTGCCATCCTCGGAATCCATTTTCTGCGTCATTTCGGTCTAGTGGTCCATACTCATCAGCGAAATCTAATTGACAAACAAACACGTTTTTCCATTTGCAGAATCGCGACGTCATCCGAAACCATCACTCCCATATATCCCCCTCCACAAGCTGACAAAGACTTTCTGGAACTCTTCGTGCCGTTCCCAAAGCTGGTTCGCCCTTCGTTCTTCTCGTAGCAACTGACATAACGCCCCATATACGAACCCATGGTTCACCAGTCTCCGCTTGACCACGACACCTTGCCCCTGAGAAATTGAAGGTGGCCAAAGCGAAATTCGAGCATTTGCTCGAACTTGGTATTATCCGCCCATCCGAAAGTCAGTGGGCTCCACCTCTTCACATGGTGCCGAAGAAGATTGGCGACCGTGTGACGATTATCGGGCACTGAACTAGTGTACTTGCCCCGACAAGTAGCCTATTCCGCACATTCATGCTCTTTATGTGTAGATTCGTCGCAGATAGACACAGACAGACAGCCACCACACATCCAGGAAAGCGCTAAACGATCGTTTCGTCCTATTGGAACTCGTCAATAGCGCACACCCGCCGAATCCTACCGGATTCGAATCCACGACCTTACTTTTGCTAGTCAGCGACTTGTCACTGACCCATGGGCGACGGTAGCTGACCGCCATGACTGATATCTAACTGCGATATAGTGCGGATCATCCTCCACTGTCTCGCATGTTATGATGTGCAGCGAACAGGGCTAGCCCCCGAGCAACGACTTCCTTTGCAAGCCGCCACCAATCTAGGTAGCATGCTGTTAAGGCAACTACTGATTATTTGTACGTAGTAGGGGACTTATTAGGGATTGTTTAGATTCGTCACAGTTTGACACAGGCAGATAGCCACCACACATCCAGGAAAGCGATAGACGGTCGTTTCGTCCTATTTGGACTCGTCAGTGGCGCTCATCCGCCGAATCCTACCGGATTCGAGCCCACTACCTTACCCTTGCGAGTCAGCGACTTATGTCACTGAGCCATGGGCGACGGTAACGGGCCGCCATGACTGATATCTAACTGCACTATAGCCCGGCTCATCCTCCACTGTCTTGCGTGTTATGATGTGCAGTGGAGAGGGTTGGACCCCAGGGCAACGACTTCCTTTGCAAGCTACCAGCAATCGAGGCGGCACGTTTACTGCTAAAAAACCTAATAAATCCCCTGCTACGTACAACTAATCAGTAGTTGCCTTGGCAGCATGCTTGCCATCTCGATTGGTAGCGGGTTAGATAAGCCGTCGGCTGATTTTCTGGGTCATCGGATCTCTATATCCGATGTCGAGGCTCTTCCCGAAAAAGTTGATGCCATCAATGATTTTCCTGAACCTTCCTTTTTCAAACAACTCAGACGCTTTCTCGGCGTAGTAAACTACTACCGCCGTTTCATCCCCAATTGCACAAAGATAATGCAGCCTCTAACTGATTTGCTTCGTGGCAGTCAGCGAATTTTTCTTTTCACCGATGCTGCTCGATCATCGTTCGCGGAAATTAAAAAAAGCCGTTGCAAACTTCTCTTTTGACGCATTCACAATCAGATGCTTCTATTTCTCTGGTAACAGGCGCTTCGACGGAAGCGGTAGGAGCAGTCTTTTAGCAGTTCGTCGATGGGTCTTGACAATCATTAGGTTTCTTTTCGTAACGGTTTTCACTAGCCGAAACCCGTTACAGCACCTTTCGCAGAGAAATCCTCGCAGTTTATTTAACCATTCACTACTTTCGATCTTCACTTGAAGATAGAGATTTCGTAATTTTCACCGACCACAAACCTTTAGTTTACGCGATAGTCTCATCTTCTGATAAATACCTTACTAGAGAGATCCGCCACCTACACCAGACAAAGAAAGCATCGAACGCGAGCATTCGAAATTTGGCCCTTCTCCGGCGCACATTTGGACGCTTCGATCCATCCGCTTTTCACCAACTTCTAGGTGCATACATACGACCACACATGGAGTATGCAATACAAGTCTGGCAGCCGTGGCTGAGGAAAGACCTCTCTGATTTAGAGAAACCTCAACGACGCACAACGAAGAACCTGAAAGGTTTAGGCCAGTTACGCAACGAAGACAGACTGAGATGGCTCGGGATATTTAGTGGTCAATATCGACGACTACGGGGAGATTTGATTTTGGCTTATCAGATTCTGACAGACCCCAATCATACCTGCCGCCATCTGCTGGAGCTCAGTAACAACAACAATCTGAGAGGCCATCATCTGAAGCTGGCAGTGCAGTACAGCCGTTTGGAATGTCGACGGAATTTCTTTTCCGTGCGTGTTTGCCAAGCCTGGAATGCTCTCCCAGCATCTGTAGTCAGTGCATCCAACCTGATCGAGTTCAAAAATCGAGTTGATAGTGCACTCACTTCATTGCACTATCTCCCATAGTACAGTCTAATTTTGAGAGATCCAAAATCCATACTTTAAAAATAATTTTCCCCCACGCAAATTTCAACAGTGGATTTATATTTTGACGCTTCATACTCAAACACTTTGCCCCATGCGAATTTCAAGGGGCGGTGACTCTTTTAACCAAATACTCCATACCTCATGATCCCCTCCGGAGTTATAGTGGATTATCATTTTGACACTTCAAACTCGGTGAGTCCACAAGCTTGTAGTGACTCGTTGTTAAACGATTTTACTGAATTTGGTTTCCATTGAATTTTTCACACTTCTATGATTTTCGCACTGATCACCCTACGGGGTTTGTCAAGCTGTAGCTTTTATACCTGCATAAATCCATTGTTCCATTGTTCATAGTTCGCCTCAGACATACCGCACGTCTCAGGTGTGCACAACTTTGTCGCAGACGCCTTGCCCCGCGTCAATTCCCTTACACCTGGTCATAACATCGATCTAGCAGCAATGATCGCTGCACAACAGACCGGTCCGGAGGTTGGTCAACTCCGAATGTCTACCTCCTTCCGCATCCGACCAATTCTGTTACTCTGTTCAGAAGGTAATATTTTTTGCGATGTATCGCCAAGTTATCCGCGTCCTATAGTTCCACATACCTTTCGCCATACAGTGTTCAACACGCTCCATAATTTATCACATCCAGGCATTCGCGTCTCAAGCAACCTCATCACGCAGCATTTCGTGTGGCGCAACGTCAAGCGAGACGTTATTCAGTGGGCCCGCACATGTCTTCGCTGCCAACAATCGAAAGTTCCACGCCATGTAGATGCAGCTGTTGGTCGTTTCCCGACATCAGCTCTCGACTCGCCCCCATCCTCATGCATATCGTCGGCACCCTCCCACCCTCTACCTGTTGACAATCATCGACCGTTTACCAGGTGGCCAGAAGCAATTCCGCTACCAAACGTTAACATGGATTAAATCGTTCGAGCTTTCATTAGTCGCTGGGTCTCTCTATACGGTTGTCCAGCAACCGTAACGACAGACAGAGGACAACAGTTCGAGAGTACCCAATTCCAAGTGCCCCCATAATTTTTAGGCTACAAGCATTCCCCTACTACCTCCTACCATCGAAAATCGAACGGTATGGTGGAGCGTTCCCATCGTCAACTATAAGCCAGTCTCACTGCAGTCGACCCTCTTCAATGGATATATGCTTTGCCTACTGTCATGTTAAGCATACACGCTAGCATCAAGGTCGACCTGCAGGTACCTGACGCCGAAATACTTTTCGGTCAACCGCTTCGTCTACCTGAAGACTATTTTTCTGCAGCTTCAGACGTTATGGTCTATGACGCTTCTTTGGCGAAGCAACTCGCGTCACGCACGCGTCGTTTCGCACCTAATCACTACGGTGTCCAGTGCCATAAAACCCTTGTTCCGCCGGAGCACCAAACTTGTACGCATGTATTCGTACGTTTTGACGACGTCAAGCTTTCCCTTGCTCCGCCATATTTAGGACCATTTAGAGTCCTTGAAAGGACCGACAAAGTATATGGCATCGATCACTGCGATAATCGTGAGTCAGTATCCATTAATGGCTTAAAAGTGGCTCATATAGACAACGACTATGCCTCTATACATACGCCTGTTCCACCGCCAGCAACGCACAGCCCTAGCAGTCTCGCGACGTCCGCTGAAAATCCTCTAACATCCTCTAGTACACCAAGAATGACTCGGTCTGGCCGATAGATATATTGCACTCGTCGTTTTTCTCATATAGTGCATTTTTCTGTTTAGATCCTCTTTACCACTTTTGAAAATAACCAAAAGTGGAAAAATGTTGAAACCACCAACAAAACGATTAAAATGTTTTGCAAACCCAAAAAACATCAGTTTTGGTTATTTTAGTGTAGCACTTGTTATTGCTATGCTCTACTGTCACTGCTATTTTCCGTTTGCTTTTCATGTACGCATGTCAAATCGGTCGCACGTTCACGTTGGCGCTGGACGCCTCAACTTGTAAATTGAACATTTTCCTTCGAACTCCTATTCCTTACGAACCGCTTTTGCAAACCATTTTTCCGTCTCGACACCATTATGGAAGACACGGGTGGGAGCCCGCTAGGATCTGATCGCCCGGTTCTCCCCAGCAGCTGCATCAGGTTTCACCACCTAATCACGCAGAAAGCTGAATCGCGACGGATATTCCTCACGTAGATCGAAGGATTGCTTCCACAGTTCCTTCTGGGGAAGGGCTGTGTAGCAGTCTGGAGATTCTCCCAGATTGTGAATATGTTGTGTAAAATATTAACTAAAATTATCTTCTTATTATACATTTAGCGTTTGGTTGCTAACGTCTCTGAAGGTAGATCTCCGCATCGTGATCACGAAGGCCGATAGGAGGAAAGCAATGGTCCTGGCAAGTCATTCGTACAAATATTGAGCAGCATTTGAATCCAGAGCAGGATTAGGTAACGTATATAAAATCCTGACTGCCGTACTGAATAACAATAAAGTCGAGGTTGGTAACCATTTGACAACAGTGAAGGACGATTTAGAAGTAGGAAAAGGGTGTAGCCTATACCCAAAATTGATTTTGCCACGAAGATTTTATGGTTGTAGTTCCCCGGCTCACAAACTCACTGGACAGTTAGTGTTGATATTGCAACCTCTGACAGGGAGAACGAGTAGGTTCGTGGAGAACTCTTACGAATTTACTCGACAGATATGAGGGCTTATAATCGAGCCGGCTAAATTGAGCGTAAGTTTCGACACAACCTCACACCTTAGCAATATGCCCAAAACAGCGGCGTTAGGAATAGTAAGGCAAGCAGCTTGGAATTAACTTAAGTCATACTTATTTGAACTTTCTCTCCTTCTCATAATAATTTCTGGGCGGAATCAAACTAGGGCAAAGCCATTGTGGTTTGATTCTGCTAAACGCAAACACCAGCAGACGTACCAGATGTTGGCGCACATATTTGTCTGATCCTTCATCATTCATCTACAAACGCTACCGCGAAGCTCGAAATGTCTGCAAGCAGCATTTGCGAGGTGCTTCATTACAACAGGAAGTTGAGCTTGCTCGTAGAGCCTCATGCAATCCAAAACGTTTTCGCTAATATCAAAAGGCGTAGCAACATAAACTCGTCAATCCCGGTGTTGTTCGGCCCTGGCGGCTCTGCTGCTCTCACATCTCACGACAAAGCTTATTCACTCAGAGAACAGTACGCAGGTGGGCATTTTCAAACGTCTCAGCTACCGCATATCAGTCTGCAAGCAAAAGTTCTTGAGAGCTCTTTCCTGGAGGACGCTTCCATTTCAGAGATTCAAACGCTCCGGCTTCTGCAGGAATTAGATCACAATAAAGCTGTTGGGGTTGACGTCATTCATCCCCAACTAGTTTGCAGATGAACTTTGCCGTCCACTCACATTTCTGTTTGAGAAGTCTACGCAGCTGCTTTCGACCAACCGACTGGAAAGAGGCTATCGTATGTCCCATTTTTAAGAGTTGATAAATACCATGAAAACTATTGACTTGTCCGTTTGACGACCGTTCTGGTCAAGTTGTTAGATAATCTTGTGAGGGACGCTCTAGAAGGACATTTAACACTAGAAAGACCGCTCCGCCGTTATACCTAGAACGCCCGGGACCGGTCAAACTGACCGCACTGCTATATTTTTTATCCCAACTTTCAGTTAAGAATTTTTTCACGACATTTATTAAAAACTAATGTATAGAACATACCTGTAACAGAAAAATGATTGTATTAATGTTTAGTTTTTTTCAAAAATTGTAAACAACTCCGTATACCTACTCCAATTTGTACTTGAAGCAAGTGATAACTCGCTGAATCTGTCCACATGAGCCGCAAACTATTTTTTCACAATCAGAGCACTTGTTTTGTGATTTGTTACCTTTACAATAACCAATCTGACACTGCCGATGTTTAATGTTCACACGACTTCCCGACTCCGCTGAGTTGTTCGTCGAAATTCCCGTTGTCACATACCTTGTGTGATGTAAACATGTAAGCATTTCTTCCCAAAGACCCATCAGATACGACCGGCGAGATATTTTAGTTCCGCAAACACTGTTATAAAGTATCCAGGAATTTATGCCAGCCAAATCCAGTACGTTGAAAAAGACTTGGACTGGCCATCGTCGAGATGATGACTTCACAGTGAGTGCTCTTGTCATTTGGTCGAGTACATCCACACCATATTTTGTGGAGTTGTAAAACAACGCAGTCTCGGATTTCTTCTTTCCAGAGTCTTGAACGGAAGAGTTACTATGCAGGGAACTGAAAACCAAAACCCTCTTATTCCTTCTACACTGGTAGGATGTTACTGTGTGCTTATTTTCATTCCTCATCATAAGTGAACTGAACAGCTGTCTATTTCTTTGCTTCCATTAGCTCGAAGTAAATAAATAAATTGTATATGGCTCGACGTGCGAGAAGCCGTTCCCAGAAGGGACGGATCAAATAATGGTACAGCAGTTTCATATCATGCTATATTAAATTTTAAAAAAATGTGAGCACATAATGAAAATTTGTGTAGCGCGAAGCGGTCCAAAATATTTACATTCCTCTTGTTCTATCTTCTGAAAAGTTTTGAGCAGTCACATGAGAGTAGATCGCACACGAAAAAAGAGAGAATAAAGTGCTGCGGACCAACAAAATATAACCACTTGTACACTTGACCACATGCATTTTCAGGCACCATTAACCCCGTTCTCAAAAGCGTTATTTAAGAACTGTGCTGTTCGAAACATTATTATCACATTTTGAACAGTTAAATGATTTTTTTATCGAAAGCTTAAACAAACGTAATGTGCAACAAGTTCTGATAGCTCTTGGAAGTTTGTTCCAAAGCCTTGAGCAGTGTATTAAGAAGAAACGCTCCCTAATTCGCGTATTGAACTTTGGAATCATGACCGTTGTCTCCTTATTTCGTAGCTTGTATCTGTAGCAGTCTGGAGATTCCCCAGTTTGCTTGTGCAAAGTTCTAACCAAAATTCTATAATTGTACACTTAGGCAACCGGTGTGGTTTGTTGAACTGCTTGCTGAGTTCGAATGCTTTACTTG
>CALYDF020004054.1:0-22708 GCA_944474145.2 Dicrocoelium dendriticum
GAGGTTTAGGCATGATATTGGCCCCCTACTATCTAGCTTTATCCATGTTCACAATCGCGCTGTAGCACCCCACACAACCATGAGGAATTGGCTCCAACAGCTGCTTTAGATTACGCAGAAAAATGTGTCGTGGTTGACGAGATGAGTTAGCCAGTTTTCCGCGAGAGCTATTGTAGATTCAACTCGTGTTTCGAACCTGTGCCGCGGAGTTGATACGTTGCGGTAAATTAATAGCACTGCAGAGCTTGCATTGAAATAAGCGATTGCCAGTCCATCTCTGATGAATCATACAATGTCTCTCGGATACATTTTCTTTCTTTCAGCCTGACAGCCTTAACAATTTTGGAAGAATGTCAACTTGGGACTTATAGCTGGCAACGAATCCCACTTTGTTGAGCATCCTCCTCTTGCTGTGCTCTGTTCGGTGATAAAATTGATTTCATGGCTATCCAAATATTTGTAACTTAACAAAATGCACTCGCCCGTACCGATCTGCAGATTTCACCTTCTTTCGGGCTCGGGGCTGTTAACCTACCTATCGTGCCATTTGTATGGCTAAACGATGACAGACTTGTGTATAAGACGGAAATTTTGCTTTTCGAGCACAATTTATGTCCATTGTATTGTAAATGGTTATTTCCTTAATCATTTAAGGACAAGGGAAATCTAAGTTAAACTACCTACTAGGCCACACAATGGTGGTGTCTGTGTACTCAACGGATCAACATGAATTCCCCGTACTTCACTGGGTACAGCAAATGGAGAATTTTGTATTATTTGCATCCAGAATAGGTTAACCGAATCCGTGCAACTAGTTATGTTAGAAGAACATACCATGGTCACGACGTATGACTAAACCCACGTAGTGAGGTTATACCGTCACTTGGGCTGAAGGCAAAATTTAATATAGATAAGTGTACCTAGGTAGGGCAGTGAGCAACGTCTACATATGAAAAGCATACTGTTCCATCAACACATGCAAGCAGAGTGCAACTTGGACAAGCGCTAAATACTCGCTATAGACTCAGCAAATGTCGGAATTCCCGCTGCGATCCAACAATTATTCTCACTTCCCTTGCATTGGGAAGTGGGGTTAAGGTGAGGCTGCATTTGTGTCGTCCGTGCTTATGACAAAGGTTGCCAAGTATCGATTTCACCTCATACATGCTCAGTCGGTGGTTTCTCTGCAATTCATCAGCGAACAGGATTGTTTGGAACCAACTCTACGGTTCTCTCCCGATGCCGAACCTTAGAGAGTCAAATGTGAACTCAAGTGAGACATGTTATGCATAACATAGAATAAAAGCTTTCGAAAATTTGCGAGGCCAGCGGTGCTGGTACTGGGCTAGTGACTATACTTGTAGTCTACAGTGATGCCATGCACAAGACATCTGATTTGCAGCAATTGTGTGTAAGTAAATATGCTAATGGACAGATAGTCGTCCACATGCCCGAAAAGCACTAGACTGCAATTTCAGCCTGCTGTGCATCGTCAGTAGTGCGCACCTATCGGGTCAATCAGGATTCGAACTCATGACCACCAACGGCTTAAACCGCCAGTTAGCACCTCATACCATTGGGCCACGATGGACAGTTTCCGGCCGCCATGATTCACAAGCTAATTGCGATATAGCGCGTCTTATCCTCCACTGCAATGCAAGTTACGAACGTTGCAGAGGACAGGCTTTGCCCCGAAAGAGACGGCGTCCATTAACCGTAGTTATGTACGACATAGCATTAAGAAACTGTTCCGGGGGGATATATTTTGATGTACTCATGAGTAGGGGATTTTCGCTATAATATACCATTTTCAGGTTTTGTTTGCAAGGGCTTCATCCCTTCTTCGCTTATACCGTTGTATTTTGAATTCCGCGAGTAATTAGCGGATATCAGGCCAATTTTCGTACTCGCGTCGATCTCTGAAACGGACACGATACTCGCCTTTAAATTTCTTATCAGTTAGCTACTCTTTAGTTTCATCTTAAATGTTCGAAGCTAATTTAAACTCCTGATGGTCTGATGCAATCTATTCCATAGCGTTGGATATTTGTGTGTAAAGTTGTTGTACCCTAGACGTGCGGGGCAACTGGGTAGTTTTCTCGCATGGTATTTGTATCTTAGGTCATACGGCGAAGTTCATGGATTACCGGTTGACGGTAACTAGTTTATGTCATTCGAAGTTCAATTTTGAATAATATACCTAGCTTCATCCATACTCTTCAAAGCTATAGCGGTTCGCCTTTTAACAAATGGCATCTATCTTCATATGTAATTTTAGAGGTACAGCCCCCGATTATTTTCCTTATAGACCCCTGTGTGGTTTCGACTGCACTCGTGTCGTAACCTCTATTGCGACTAAATGCGGTGGCATATTATGCTAATACCAATCGGGTATACAGTTTGAATGACAGGAGCTTAATATCTGCTTATAAATATGCGGTCTGTCCTTTCAATAGTCTGTCGTGTTGTAGACACCAACTTGCTCATTGAAACAAAACGAAACTTAGTAAAGGTGAAATAAGTCCTATCAACTATCATAAACAGAGAAGGATTCCATGCAAACGAACTTTCAGCTGGAACCTAGCATCCGTAGCACATAATGCTGCATTTTGATGTTAAGAAATTTGATAGAAAATCCAAAACGCCAGTCTTCCAGTGAATCTCGGTCCCTTGGGATTGCAGACCTAAAAGGCAGGGATTATGAATCAGTGGTATACAGCTCTTTTTTAACATCTGTGAATAAATTGGGTCTATCATGGCAAATTGCATGGAAAACTCTTTTATACCTATCAAAAAAGAAAAGGGCCAATTATACTACGTTGTAGAACTTCGCTAGTAGTATATATTATTTTCGACAGATACTCCTCTCGCTTGTGTGTCTGCTTTCGACCACAGTGGCAAGCTTCTAACTGGGATAGTAGTGAACCTGCGATCCCATGAAGACAAAGTTTATATATAAGCGTTCTGTATAAAATTCAGACGAACGCTTTTAAACTTCTAATTTAATTACGATGCACGCCGTAACAGAATCAGTGGACATTTTGAGGGATCAAAGTGAAAATGGAACGTTGTGAAAAATCCGTACGGCGAATGTGACAAAAGGTTGTTTGATGTTAGGAATATAAGAATATCATTTTTATCTAGGCGCGCCATGATTCTGATAATTGTAGCAGTGTGATTTATGTGCCGCTTTTTTAACGTTATGTCTAGGTCTGGTTTTATGGCGTGTGTCAATATCGTCCGGTTCCAATGATCGGGATTAATCCAGAAGTGTTTAAGATCTAAACAAATACGTTAATGCGCAGGGGATATCATTCCTAACGGACTTAAATTGAACGGTAGGAATTCTGTCTGCAGCGGGATGAAATATATTCTTCAAAGCTTTTCTTTGGCGCTTGTTAGAACCAGTTTTTATAGCTAGGTTAGGTAAACTTAGTCCGAAGAATTGTGTGGTCTCATCCTACAAATATATCGTTAACAGAAGTAAAAGCATCGGAAAAGTAAATTTATAATTCAGCTACATCAACAGAAGCATCGATAAGGATATCTCCATATGTAATAATATATAGCGTTGCTTCATTGTGTGAAACTGCGGTATGTATTAATCGCGTTTAATACCAGATTACGACTTTTTATAATTTCAGTCGCTTCTTTCGTGATACCAAGCATTCTCGGGTTTTCACCTTTAATCAACAGTCTGTCTAGTCATCTGTTTGTTGAAAGTGGAGCGAACTCAAAACTTAAGTTCGTACTATTTTTCGTGCAGCTGGGATTTATTCCAAATGCAAGCTAGTGCCGGGGATAGTAGTTCTTTACATCGATTTATGTTCTCATAAAATGCTTGCATTGATACCTTTAGATTAGAAGACAGGAAGACATCCGTCCATTCAGAAGTAGGCAGAAGGGTACCAAAGTTTCTCCAGTTTATTTGATCAAAATTGCACTCGTGCATATGCAACGTTCAGTTTGCAACTGACAACATTTCGGTCACTACCATGGACAGCAGCGACTGTTGGTCCAGCAGTGAACATGATGTCAAGGGTATTGTGCAACCGTTAAATTGTTAAATAACAAACTGACCAACATTCTACTGATACCCAATGATACTGTTATCCAGATGGACTCATCAATGGATGAGAATTGCTTGCCACTGCATTGTGAAGTACTTAAGATGTTCATACCGTAACTGTTACCACCACCTTCCCTACCAGCAAATAGGTTCTTTCTAAATAAATAGTAATTTGGATAACAACAAGGTGGTCCGAACTCCCAATGATTCACGAGGATTCGGTAATAAGAAGGAAATGGTGTTGAGGAAGGACGATGAAGCAGCAGAGTTAGTGCATTTTATGAACTAAAGAACAGGCGTTGGTGAGCAACAGTTTGAACCTACCATGATAAAAGCAATTATACATGCCTTTACATAATATCTTATTTAAGCGACCCACCATTATCTGCAACAGTCATGTGTTAAGTGGCCAGCGATGTTGCAGGAGATGGCGTGGTATATAAGAGAAAACCCAGTAGCCGGGCGTGGTCAAAGTAAAATTTAGTGTTCCTAACTGGAGGCCATTGAAACAAATTGATAGTGGCTTGGTGGAGCTTACTTATTCTTATGAAGTTTTTATTCACTTGGTTTAATCCACGTACGGAAAAGCATTTGTCGAAGTATTATGGTGAATCCCCTATACCTAGCGTTCCACAAGGTAACATGAATTTACAATATCTAAAGGTGGCACAGTGATATACATATGATGTCACCTAGAAATCGGGGCTCGTTAGGGTTTTGCAGTAATTGTCATATGTTGGTTGGGTCATGGTCGTTATTTGTAGTGAGACTAGGTCGCCTACTCATGGCTGGCACAACTTCAGTCATTTGCCTAAAGTAACCATGTTAGCAGTTTGTGTTTGGCGACACCCTGCGACTGAAGAATACTCAGCACTTGACAGAGGAAACATATTCGTGTTTAGAATGTATTTTGGTGTCGTAGGAGGAGCGGTGATAGAAACGAGATCCGCTAACTGTTGCAGTGTACTGCTTAAAGGCCTGCCTCAACTTGCTAGAAGAGAAGCAGGGAAGCATTTTACTTATAGTCGGAGGTTGATGTCTGATGTTCGAGGAAATATTTTTGTAGCTTGTATATTGAGTATTCTTCGTAGAATATTGCAGTTGCTTGGAATTACTGTTCTTGTTGCTACCAAACACCTAACTCAACTGGACGAAAACAGCGTTGATGTTAAGCGACACCGTAGCCTAGTTTTTGTTCCTAGCTGCTCTCAGGTTATATTGTCGTTCCGACGCGATTTTTTATTAGGGATCCTAACTTGATCTGCATTGGCACCTTACCCTAAATCAGTGAGTGGCATGCTAGCTGTCGTCGGAGGACTAGAAGGTACTTCACTGTGTCCTGCGGTCGCTGGAGCATTAACGTCGTCTTTTGCGATTCCCAGATTATTTGTGTTTGTCAGAGTAAACTATGGCCAGATGATTTGTGGAACATCCGAACCTAAATTCAAGGTCGATGTCAAAAAGCAATGTGAACAAATGTTAGAATCACACTTGCACTTGCACGAGTCTAAATCCACATTAGTCGGTCTTTATCTTCCGTATCAGTTTGGTGACTAACGATATTACCAGGAGTAGCCTTTTCATCAGATTAGATTACGTTGCCCTTAGTTCCTTCTGTAAGAGGCGTTTGATAAATTTTGATTATGATACGCTTGAAATCATTGTTGGTAGCAATTAAACTCCTTCTCTTGTGAAGCAGTTGGGCAATTTTTCTGTATTTCAAGTTAAGTTCCATTAATAACTATCTTTCATACGTCTCTGGGATGCAGGTTGTGGATCATCTATGTGGCTGAAAAATGCTATTGCCAACAAGCGTACATGATGTAATCTGCGACGTGTTCAAGAGAAGCAACTGCTTTAATGAACGACCCCGTGGTCGTTTCCAATAGTCAATCAATGAACATTGAACTATCATGCGTAATTGAGGTTGTCTTCGCGATTCTCGCAGGAATATAGAAGCAAAACTGTGATATCAATGTATGTTAGTTGTATTTTACAACATTTGTCGGACAGATTCACCGCTGAACAACTGTGTCGTAACTAAGAATTTAATACAAAAGCAAGATCACATGGTGGCCGTGATAAATGTCTTACTTCTTGTGTACTCCAAAAACCGTTTTACTCATTCATGTACCACATTCGTATTGTTATGTGATATTCAGATTCTGCTCTCAGGCATAATTAATATACTCAAAAGTAGCAAAGCTTAAGCAACGAAGTGGTGGTGGCCAATTGCAACAGCTGACGGAGTTGAACATATCCACGTTTAGGGGAAAACAACAGAGCTTGGAATCGGCTTCCATGATGGCACACCCGAAGAGAAAAGTATTTCAGTCGACACGCTAGACGGCTGTATGTGTCATTCAGTTTCTGGACGTTTACCTCAGAGATTGGTGTTATAGTTGAATTTTAGCAATTAAAGGCATACGTTCTCAGGTCACTCAATATTTGGTACACTATTATGAGATCTTCGCGGATCTTACGGTAGCGTCCACTGAAAACTCCTCGTACGTTCAGCCTTTGCTGTCAAGACACAATACGCAATGTTTTGGCTCTAGCACCTGTAGGTTGCGCTTCATTCAAGTTTTCCAAGCCTGGAAGGCATATTCAACATTTCGCAAGTAGGAATGGTGCACCATGGGGAAATGGTTGACACAAAACCTACGAATAACTCTCGCAGCAGGCTGACTTGCTGGTTACTTATTTTCGCCATTGTTTCAGCCAGTTTTCACAGTAAGATCACTTCGAATAAACACACTCATGCCAAGTTCCCAAAAAGTTTTGGCAATATATGGGAGCTAAGCCAATGCATGTTGTCATAACGATGGTGTACCAGAATAGCGCACGATTTTAACAAAATGAATTGTAGGACATTTTTAACATAAGAGTTTAAACATGTGTTTATGTCACGATGAATCAGTTTTGATCGTCAACTTCCATGATTACTCGCCATATTTTGATATCATCCGCGAAGAAAAGGAAAGTGGAAGTACATGATTGAGCTAGGTCGTTTATACAAACTAAGAATAGACGGGGTCTTCGCATCTGGCATTAGAGTACACTGCACTCTACCTCAATTGCGTCCGACACGGATTCCCCTACTTTCAACTCAACTCTACGTTCTTGTTGGCAATTGCCCATTCAATGAAGCAGTTGGTTATAAATTCCATAAACCTGAACTTAATGGAGTGGAGTCGGTGGTCCAGCGATCAAAAGGTTTTGTGAAGTCCAAGTAGAAGAAATGGACTTCTGCTGCACCATCCAGTGTTTCAGCTTAGCTATTGCGTGCAAGTAACAGCTTATAGTGCATGAGTGGTTTTGTCGGAAGCCATGTTGCTCTCGTGCTATTTTGCTGTGTCTTTCCAGATATTGCTTGAGTGCAGCAGTGAAGATAGATTCCAAAAGTTTGGAAAACAGAGGATGCAGCATTTTCGGATAGTAATTTAATGGGTCAAAGCAACTACCTCAATTATGAATAAAAGTGATGATCCCTCGCTTCTGGATTAGTGGAAGTTGTTTCTTCTTTAGATATCGCTAATAGAAAATAATCAGGGGTTCCGCCTGATACCATTGTTGCTGCCTGTACAGTCTTTGGTCAAATGTTATCCACATCAGGCTGTCAGTTGTTACGCAGTGACAGCAGCTTCCTTACTCATTTCCTGTAATGAAAGTAATATTGCATAAAGTTGACGGTAGGGTAATAGAAACGCGGATATTCAAAGGCTGTTACTTCCTGGAATATATGTGAATCATTAACCGGAAGAGATCGGCTGCTTCCACTGCTGACCGCGTGCACGCAGTCGCGATCAGTGCCATAATTCCACGCTTCACCTTAATAAGGCCACTAACTTGCCTGAATACGAGTTTGTGGTACGTGCAGAATCGCTCCATTAATTACTGTTGATCCGTCACCCTGTTATCGCGAATAAATTTCGCGTAAATTTGCGCTGTGCTACATAGGCAGTCCAGGATTCGGAATTAAAGTCAAGTCAGTATAAGCTCCATGTACCCGACTGAGCGTAATTCCAACACATTTTACACTAAAAGTGAGGATAAAAATGTGTTCAAAATCCTATTCAAAAGAACAAGCAAACGGTGAAAAACACGATAAAATATACACATATTCGCCCAAGCAAAAGTTCATACGTGGCATCAATAATATTCGTACTGTTCAATAAAAGAGATCATTAAAACGTCAACACAGTTATGATAAGTAGCAGTGCGAGAGTACAGAACCTATATTTTGTGTGTAGATGAGAAGGATCTAGTTTTCGATAGCTCATCATGCAGAGGAGTGTACGGAATATTTAAAATATGTGAAGAAAATCTGTGACATACATCAAGGTTCATGTTAAATTTAAAGTCGACAAGGATTTCTCGGGATAATCCACTGCATTTGGAGAGTACCTTAATCAAACGAACGATAATTGTTACTTTGTTTTGAAACAGTGCAGAAAAAATTACAGGCAAGCAGCGAAACAAATGAGAGAGAACAGAGGCAGCTACGAATTTATAGATTAAATACCGTGGTGCTGAAAGCAGCTTGGGCCGCAGAGCTTAGAATGACCGCCTAGTTACTTTGCGACATGTTTCGTCGAAGTTTGCAGAACACGTTAAGCTTCTGGATAAAAGTATTCCAAGGTAGATAACATAGAGTGAACTAGGTATAATGCATTCGTTCAGAACAACGGGGCTCGATACATTGGGTGAAGTTTGACCTTTGTCATGGTGAGGAGATGCTTCGAGGTTAAAGGATCAAGAAGAATACTTATGTCCAAACTCTTCCAAATATTTTTGGATGTTGTTGTTCAAAGTTATATCTTCGAGTCGCAATATCGGCAGCTAAAAACGACAGGGATGGAAACATCAAGTATGAGGGTGCACCGAAGCTGGCGACGTCGGAAATTCCACTACGCCCAATACAGTGCATGAATAACTCACATTACAACAAATTAGCCCGGTGGTTGTCAAAGCTCTTAGAACTCGTGCGTATGCTCGTAAGCACGCGTTTTTCTGAAAGGTCCTTTGATTTGGCCCATATCCTGGAACAAACAACGCGCGAAGAAGAGCTCATTTATTCGATTGACTTGGACTCGCTTTTTACGAATGTGCCCCTGCGTGAAACGGTTGACAACGTATGCCAATTCCTTTTGAGTCAGAACCTGTTTGTCAGCCTTCCTCGGGAGTATCTGAGAGACATAATTCTATTGTGCACTGAAAATATGAATACTGAATACTGTATTATAGAGCAAGTAGAAATGCATTCTGTTCAACTCTTTCGAAATATTGTGAAAAACATTCTAATAGTCTTCAACCGTGAATATCCTTCTCGTTCTCATGTAATATTTAAAATATTCGACTTACGATATTTCAGGATTCACAAATGTGATATGTCATCGTAAGTGTGCAGTCGTTCTCTGAATCGAATAGAGGCAAAATGCAAATCTAACAACGTTTTGAACTGTTGCACAGATGTTGCCTCAATCACATGTTCGGGCAAACTATTCCAAATATTTGCCACTCTCCGTTCGAAGCAGAGTGGGTGTGGAACACGTTTCATATCCGGCACAACAAGTTTGTATCTGGGTCCGCGTGTGCTGCATGGCCCTCGTAAGTGCAGCATTAGCCTTAACATGGGGAACTCACCGAGATGTAGAATTCGGTAGTTCATAATGAGGTCGACTCGCACCCGACGGTAGGACAAGGTGTAGAGTCCTAGTTTCTCGCACCGGTCTTCATACCCCAAGCCACGTAAACTCGGGATCAGCCTGGTAGCAACGTGTTGGACCCGTTCGATCTCTTGTGCCTCGCCTCGGGTAATCGGAAAGTAGGCGGGCGAACCGTACTCTAGCATTGGCCTAATGATAGAAGCGAAAAGGCGAGTGGCAACCGCTTCAGACCATGTGCCGAAGCTACGTTTGAGCGCCCAAAGCATGCGCAGTCCGTTCCGATATAACCTGTTCGTGTTATCCACGGACTTCAAATCGTAGCGTGAGAGTACACCTAGGTCCTTCACGGAGGGTGTGGGATATAGCGTTTGGCCGTCAAGGGTGTAGGTTCGGCCGTCTGCACCCTTCCCCAGGCTCATAAATACCGACTTGGCTGGGTTGACCGGGAGAAAAACTTCTGCAGACCATGTGGATAAGCGGTTGAGATCTTGCTGAAGTAGGCCACAGTCATCGGGAGCGTCGATTTCTCTCCAAATCTTCATGTCGTCCGAAAACAAGGCACACGGCGACCGGAGAAGCTGCGGTAGATCGTTGATATGGATCAGGAACAGAGTGGGCCCCAGCACAGTGCCTTGAGGCACGCCACTTGTAGAGGGGTACCAGTCAGTTAGATGGTCGTCGACCTGTACTCTCCACTTTCGTCCAACAAGAAAGTCGCGGTTCCACCGGTGCAGTGAGCCACCGACGCCACACATGCTGAGTTTGTGAAGGAGAACCTCATGACTGACCTTGTCGAACGCTTTACTGAAATCGATGAATATCACGTCGACGGACTTCCCCTTGTTTAGTGCCTTCAACCACTCATGCCTCGTCACAAGCAGGTTCGTAATGCATGAGCGACCTTGCATAAAACCGTGCTGTGCGGGCGTCAGGACCTCGTTTGATTGTAGCAATTGCAGCAATCTCTTCTTCACGATTTTCTCAGCAACCTTTGCCAATATAGGTGTCAGACAAATTGGCCTGTAATTGTCTACTTTGCTAGGGTCGCCGCCTTTCGGAATAGGCTTCACCACCGCACATTTCTAGTCAACAGGCAACGCACCTTCGCACAGCGACCTGTTGAAAAGGTCAGTCACGACAGGAGAGAGGATGGTTGAAAGTGACTTGAGAACCAGTGGGTGAAGCCCATCAGGTCCGGCAGGTTTGGTGCCGTCAAGGTTGGCGAGTAGTTGACCTACCTCTTCAACGCCGCAATGCAGACTATCGAGTTCGGTAAAAGCGGTACACGTCGAACTCGGAACAGACACCTGGTTATTCGCAAATACAGAAGCGAAGTGCGCCGCCAACGCGGACGCACGCTCAGTGCTGGAGGTTAGGGGCTGTCCATCCATGCCATCCAGCACTGGCACATCACCTGACGGCTTCAGGCGTCGCTTCACGTATGCAAAGATTCTCTTTGGGGCGGTCTTCGCGGCTAATGCAAGCTGCTCTTCAAATTGTCGGCGTTTATTCTTTTTTGCACTGTTGCAGAGATTCGCTGACATTTATACCCTTCGTAATCATTGGCAGAGCCAGAGAGAAGGAATTTGTCCCACAGTCTGCGCCGCCTCCGAGCCAGGTTTCCATACTCCTTATCAAACCAATGAGGCTTAATGGGTCCAACCTCTCGACATTTCAATGGCACAAATTGGGAACACAATGATGTTAATCTCGCTTTTATAAATATCCAACAATCTTCCACAGATGCAGCTTGTGACAGAGACCAATCCAGTTTGCTCGCGGCTCGAGCTAGACCATCGAAGTCCGTTTTCCAGTAGTTGGGAGCTGGTTGCAGCGGATGTGAATACGGCAAAGATAATTCCATATCAGCTATCAGTACTGAGTGGTCGCTCGTAGCCAGGGGCTCCAGGATCCTAACGTCACGCACTCGTTGTTCGTAGCTCGTTAACATCAGGTCGAGACAGGACGAGGTTGAACGTGTTGATATGCGTGTTGGCTGGCATATGTGTTGCGATGCACCAGTTTCAAGTAACAAATCCACGAACTTTGCTTCAACCTCACTATGTCCAGGCATCAAATGCACATCAGGCCATCGTATTCGAGGACAGTTAAAATCGCCCATAAGCAGAAAGTGTGGACGACTCATGTGGGCTTGAAGATGGGGCAGCCAATCCAAACAACGACTCAGGGGACTGCGATAAACTGCGCCCACAAGCAGTTCTCCGCGCCTGAGGCGTATGGAGCACCACAGTAGCTCACACAGGCCATCGTCACTTCGGTAGGTGCTCACAAGTCTCCCACGCAGGGAGGACCGGATGTAAAGTAAGACACCACCGTGGGCATTCTTTAGTCTATCGCATCGGAAACACGAGTAACCGTTGAGTTCAAGTTCTTGGGTGTATAACTCTGCATGCAGCCATGTCTCTGCGAGTCCCACTACGTCTGGCCGCTCAGACGCAACGAAACAACAAAGCTCCTCGCGCTTATTCATAATACTGCAAACGTTTGTGAAGGCTACTCGCAGGCCGCAGCAGGAGCCGCCGGGCGTGCTTGAAGTGTGAGCAGCCTGTTTATCCTGATTCGCGGATTGTTGGAAACCACCCGAAAATTTACGATACGAAGATTTGTTTCCCCCTCACCAGTGCGTCTTTTCAACTCATTGATGGCAGACTTGAGCTGCTCTCTGTCTACTGGGTCCAGGTCGGGACGAACATGGATCTTCAAACCTTTCAGCCTACTTAGGCGAGACATGATAAGTCTTGGACTGGCTTCGTCCACAAAAGTGATTCTCATAGGCCGATTGTGTTGATCACCTTGCTTTCCAAGACGGGTAATCTGCCTCACTTTTACCGAGTCCTCACCAGCGTCAAGGAGTCTATCAATTAGACCCTGTAAAAACTCGACATCGTGATCGTAGCGCACTTGGGGTGATGGATCACTGGACTCCGGTGCGTGAATGATCACGAGATTATAACGCCTCTGGTCGGACGAGGTTGGCCTTGCAGGGCGAAGTATGCTACCAGCCTCAAGTGGTTTGGCTAACTTTTGACTTACAGAACGCAAACGCCCATTTTTCCTTCGTAATTTCGTCCTCTGTTCTTTCCACTGGTCTTCAGCACTCAGGCTTTCACCTGCTGGGACATCAGTGTCCGGTGGACACAACAAAGGTAACAATTTAGGCCAGGTGCAACTGGGCTTCTCACAACGGTTGGACTTCCTGTCAGTGAGTTTGCACGGGTAGAAGAGGGCGACTGAGCCGAAACCTGAAGGCTCTTCGCGCTAGGTTGTTTGGCCAAACACACGGAGCTGTTCGCAACGAAACGCTTGTTAATAATCCTGCAGTAGGCTGCGGTATCAACTACCCCGAGTGCCTGAAGAGTAGGTAAACAATACATCAGAATTCACCGTCGTTTTCTGACCACCCAAAAATCTACAATACGAAGGATTTCCAACCACGATTCGCCGCTTTATCTAGATGATGTCGCTCTGTTGGTGATTTCGGATAAATCCGGTCGAATATGTACCCTCTTGCTTCCAGTTTACTAAGCCGCTAAAATATTAGCTTCGAGCTGTTCTCGTCTGCAAAACTTGGCTATATAAGCTGATCCAGTTTTGTAGGAGATTTGAGTAGCAGATGACCTGTCTCACTTTCACTCCGTCGCCTCCCACATTAAAAGGCATAGCAACCAAGATCTGCAAAGCTCCACTTCATGATCATAGCATGTATGAGGACTTAATTCGTTTGACTTGGGGGTCTGCAAAGCAGCAGGTTTGCTCGCCACTTCTCATTCGATTCGGTTTCTGCATGAAGAAAGCAGACTCGAGCCTAAGTTGACCAGGCTTGTTATTGAACAAAATCTAGAAACTGGACATCGTTTCGTGGCTTCTTCTCTCAATGTTTTTCCGGTTTTCCCTCAAACACCGGTCAGGTATATCTCTCTATAGGGATACCAGAGTTCAAAGATAATGTATCATTAGCCTCAGTAGGTGTCATACGTCCCGAAACCGGATGGCGAGGGAGAGTTGTTAGATGACAAAGAATGGCAATAAACTTGGGTTAACATTCAGATAAGATTCAAACCAGTTTTGGGACACATAAATGCTTTTGGTCGTGACTAGCATCGGTTGCTGTTATAAGCTTCACTGGTTGCATTTGATTGCGATAATCGCTGCACAAAATTCATGGAATCATATCAAGAGGAATTGGCGGATAATCTACTACACGATATATGTACACTAACGCCACAACTTTATCACCTAACCGCATTTACTCTGTGTCCATCATTTTTCAAACAGGAATTAAAAATGTAATTGTGGTACTTCAGAACTGTGTGAAACGCGCTCAAAATTTGAAGACAGGCAGGACACATCTCTGAAATGCGCGAAATGTTCTCCACGAAAGAAACAATACAAATTGTAGAAAAGAAATATAAGTGAATGATGCCGAAACTAAACGATTCCGGTTCGCCTCTTGATAAATAAGAGAGAATTCTGACAAACCAAAATGGGTTACGTGACCGGACTTCGTTATTCGCAACGTAAGAGCGAACACGTAGTAGAAAACCGCGAATATTGTGCGGTTAATTCATTGAATATGATCATTCTCCCGAATAACTACGAGTGGCGTACACTGGAGCAGATAAATTAACAAATAAATCCGACAGGTATGGAAGTTGATGGGTATTTCAAACACTAACATTTAATTCGTGTTGAGTTTTTAGATGGATAGTACTTAAAGTACAGAAGGCATTAGTGCGCGAATTTATGCGATCCATTGACGGAAGTTCCTACCGCGGTGGAAGTGGTAACGTATAGTAGTTATATGGAAATGTATAGTGTACACAACCTAGGGAAGTGCAGCCAGAAGAAATAGTATATTGCCTAAAACTGAGACCTCTATATTTCAATCCGTGGGGTTATCACGTCCAAAAGAATACATGCGCTGGTCTACTCTAATTATCCTAGGAAAGAGGCTTTGGAACTTCTACTGTGATCGGCACTGTCATCAAAATACTGCAAGCCATCCAATCGGTATCAACGGAGAAACGATTTGCATAGAGAAACAATTTGGAACCCCTGTATTTTGAGTGTAAATAAACAAGAGTGATATGCGGATTATGCAATTTGCCATACGCCACGAAAACGTATTTGCAATATAGGCACATTAAGTTACATGCACTGCACAAAAATTAGTCCTATCAGCTGCTAACAAATGCCCCCAGCTATTAGGTACATTTTAACAGGCTGATTACTTGGAGTATGGGCGTTCCTAGGACATTGAATGAAACGCTTCCTATCAGCAGCCTAAAACGTTGGGAGACTTAGTATTATCAACACTCGTTTCTCGAATATCATTACTTTTACACCGATTAGAGAAACGAAAAGAGAAACACTGATGTATCTTTAGGTATGCGCTTTAAATCCGCGCAGTAGCTGGGGACTGGCAAGTCCATTGGCATGCAGCAGTCAAAATATGCTGCAACGGAGCAGCCGCGTGGGACTCACAGAAAACTCGTAAAGATGTATCGCAGATTGTGTGGAAAAGTTTATTCTTATCCACATATTATATTTCGTCAAAATATGGTAGCCGGCTGTCAGTGCCATAAAAATAGAAGAGAGGTGGTGTGTCATATTTGCAGCTTCATTGTTTGATGAAGCGTACGGTGATAACAAGTCAACACTTTCGTCCATATGATTCTCGTTTGTTCTCATGGTGGATAGCGTTGGGGGAGATGGCTTAAACGGCGCTGGGAATCTAGCTGCACTGGCAGGGGAAAAATTCCCAATTTACATACAATTTACAGTGTAGTTTTGTTCTGAATACTGTAGAACAATGTAGCAAATGGATGAGGGTCAGTTGTAAAGAGAAAGGATTTTCCTTAATTCGGGTGGAACAAGTGTTGTTCTAACACGTTTAGGCTACAATCGAATACAATATGGCTCATATAAACCTCAGGGCAAAACTACGTGCTAGTATGAAGAAAGACTTTGTGACCCAGTGATCTCATCGAGCCTCGGAGATGGAAACAGCCGCTACCGTTGGTAATCATCATAAGTTATTCCGTCTGATAAAGAAAATCAAAATATGATAAGTATGGGTAGGCAAGTCAGAGCATAATATAAAAAACAACATTTAAACTCAAGAGCACACCGTGTCATCTTATGATTCTTGACATCTTTACAGATAAAATCGCAAACATTCAACGAAGAATAGACCTACAAACCAGGCCGAACTCTCCGACAAACTTACCTTTACTCCATGCATATCGTTGAGTTATTTGCCCAAAGCTTTCATGATCCGATAGTTGCTAGCTGTTAGAAGCACAAATCAAATTGATTCACCGAGAGTGGCGCAGAAGAATTTTGCACATACATTCCCAGTCAGCGACCAGGTGCTGCATCTGCTAGTTCCTACCAAACGTCAATAACTATTATACTGTGCCACTCACTCGGGTTTACTTACAGTTATGAGCAATGTCCTCAAGGTATATTAATGACGTTCTGCACCAGCATCCATCAGTAGATGCAGCGTAGTGTTGCACAATTCAACACCTCAAAATCTTTTAAAGTTCTGTGTGACTTTATGATGCTTGTATTAATCTAGTCGCCTTTTGAGCAATGATATATGGTATAGCTGCTATGGCAATTAACGTAGTATATCGATTTGAAAGGCCACGAATAAGAGAGGCTGTCACAATTACATCGGGCTATCCCAGCACCTAAATGTGTAAATCATGCGCCCACGCTTGCAGCATCCAAATAATGACATTAAGAGACACTGTTGATGCGCTCGTTCTGATAGAAATACATCATTCGCCTACTATGATTCGGTTAATTTAACCAGCGCATCCTGAAAGTTACTACGTGTAATACAGAGATTTCGTGCTCTTTTGAATCATAAATATAAAATGTAACTCTTGTTATGATGCAACCTGCGCATGACTGAACCATAATTTTGCAACACATTGCAAACGCAACAGATTGTACGTCGAGGTTTATGGTTATCACAAAAGAGAAAACTTCTAAGCCGGGTCCTAAAATTATGCTACCAAGGGAGATATAAATCGGCTTCGAATTTATGGTTATAATCATCAAGCTCACCATGAACAACACGAAGCCAGCTTGATGCGCAAGAGACTGTGAAAGGTGGTATCGGAAACCGGGTTGAATATTATGTTTAGCTTGGCTAGGAAATAATTAAAGATGTGGCACTTAGCTCAAAGAGATTAGTGGAGTTGCTTTCTCACTCCGAATTACAAGCTTTGCTAACTCAGTACTGGGAAATTGTCATTCGCAACCGTAAAGCATAATGATATTTGTTAAGATTTAGGATCGGTTATGAGACCTAATATCCTTATGCCCTATTATGATCAGTGCTCCTAAATATAATAAACAGCTTAAGGTTACAAGCACCATCCAATCTATCATAGAGAACATCGCGTCGAGGAAAGGACTTCTACTAGATTAAATGCTTCACTTTATACTCAACTGTACTAATAAATGCAGCTTTTGATGGAGGTTGAAAGGGTAAAGTGTCTAGGATTCAACAGCAAAAACCCAGCTGGTGTTCACTGTGATTCATGTCCCGTAAATTCTCGAGCGATGCACAAGAGGACTGATCAGGGTCTTAAAACGCAAAGCGATAAGAAATAGTGAAATTGGGCCCACAGTCGATAGCTTAGTTTCGCGATTACAAACCGACCTACGCATTCTTCAAATCTTGTTCCATCCTACATCTGGGTAGAAGGTGACCACGCATACGCAGATTGTTCTGAAGCAAACATCGCAAAATTATCTGTAATACTATTGAGGTATTTGGTAATCCTACAGCAACACTGATTTTTATGGACTCGAATTGCATACCATATAAGAGAAGCGGCGCCAGACATTTGTGCAGTTTCGAAAGGGTTACTCCAAATCTGGAAGAACAAGGCAGGGGATATTGATTTTCAACAGGCAGCTGGTCAACGTATGTGTCTCACGATACTGCTTAGAATGCACCCGCAATGAGTCTAAACTTCAACAAACACAAGCGGCAGGCGTCCCTTTTCTATGACAGCTGAGCGACGGCTGGGGAATAACCTCGGACTGTTTGAGCGTATCTACTAACAGATTGCTTAAAGGCAACAGATCAAACGAGTTCAGTCGACTAAGCTAAGGTTCGTTTTTTAAAAGAGATGGCTTTGACGTGCCTAAACTTGGTTTGTTTTCATATACCCCTATAAGTTCTAATCAAACCTGCCACTTAAAGCGTTATTCTAAACGCTACCCAATGTATTGTCCTGTTCTAGGCGTACTGGACGCATCTTAAAACATGCACGACCAGAATTACTTTACTATACGCCAAATACTGTATTAGAGGTAATGCATTTGAAGTTCGTCGTGCGGATGCTGTCACGCAGTATCGTAAGGTTTCATGTCAGGCACACAGAGTGCGGCAAAAAGGGTAAGACATGCTATGTAAGACATGCTAGTGATGCAGATAATTCTCATTGCATTTAGATATATTCAACTAGAGCAGGTTACTCGTTGCCCATTCATAAATACAATCTAGTTCATGTTTTAGTAGAAGATGATAATTATTACTACTTGACCGTCATATATTGACACTATCAGCGAAAAATAGGACATTTGAAGAAATAAGTCATGTCAGATCGTTGAAGAAGGGCGGTTACAGCACAGAGCCCTGTGTGACACAACATTCCGCCTCAGTCGGGTTAGATATTAATCCCTACACAGCATTTGAAAATTCCGCTACTGAAGTAGTTGCCAATCCAACCTAGAACAGGATATCCGGTCCATAGTTTTGTAGCCTGTGTGGTAGGATGCTGTGATCCAGGTGGTCAAAAGCCTTGGAGAAGTCAAGAGAGATGGCATCAACTCCTACCCCATCATTAGCCACTTCCATCCAAATACCTCCTGCGATCAGCATGTTGTCGGTGCATGTCCGGTGTTAACGGAAGCCATTCTGCTCCGGTGCCAAGATGCTGCAATTTTCCAGGTAGTGAATTATGATCTCAGCGAAGACCGCTTCCATCACCTTTGTGAGCACTAGGCGGAGGGTCATGTGATTAAAGTTTGCAGGGACTGAACGGCTACCAACTTTAAAAATTGAGGTAAAAGTATAACGGTTCCACCTAGTGGGGACTTGCTGTTCATCTAATCAAATTTGGATGAACTGTGACAGCGGTTCAGCTAGATTTGCAGTTGCAGTATTCAGTAATTTCGAGAGAATATTGTCTGCTTCTGAAGAGTAAATTAATTAGTAAAATTGCGGGTTTGAAAATTGTATGTTTAACCGATGGAGTCAAAAATGGGTTTACGGGATGAGAGGGATAAAGTTAAGGAGTTCAAAATTGTGGCTATTGTAGCCGCAGGGCACTTGGCTGATTCTTTGGCACTATGTACTGTACTGCTTGTTATGAAAAGTGGGCCAATTTCATTTTTCAATTCACGAAGTTTGTTGGCATGCCTATACAGCAGTTTGTTGTTTGCCAGGAATTGATTGGCTAGGCACTGTTCATAAGTTACACTTTCCTCATGGATACGTAGAGTACGATGGTTGCTATTGGTCAGGAAATCGCCCCAAGTCTCTTAGTCGGGGTTACTAATGTAGGCACTACATGCTGCATCCAGTATCGTCATATACATTCTAGTCCAGCTCCTTAGAATTGAAGGCGTCTTTGTGGAAGGAAGATCCTTTGCATATAAGGTTCTGTTGACGAGGTCGATGAGTCTTTCAACGAACTCTATCCAAACGTTGTTAAGAGGTCTGTTGTTTCGCAAATCCCAGAGAGACACATCAGCAAGTTCTATAAAGACGTGGTAGCATGTGACTAGATGTGTTAGTTCCGAGTGTTCAGATGGATAGTCTTCAAAACACACATAGTTGCACGTTATTAATACATGTTCCAGAGACCTAATGGACTATCCATCAAAAACTTGCCAAACATAAACTCTTCATCCGCAAACATAAGGTCCAAATTGACGGTTTGTTCGCTGTCCTGAAAGTAGTGCGTGTTACCATGATTGTACAAATGAATATCAGCGATAACTTCATGCGTCTACTTTGAACTGTTCACTTGGTGATGTTGATACCCCCAGCTAGTATAGATTATAGTCCTCGGAGATGACAATATGGTTGTACCTGGTGCGTGTTTCTCTGTTCAGGGCGCGCATCAAACGGGAATCCATTTCCGGAATGGACTTTGAGGGGCACCAAACGACAGCTAGGAGACATGCGTCGTTGTGTTTTAGTTGAAGGCGGCAACAGATTGAGTCGGTAAGGTGAGTTTCCAGATCATCAGTATACCAGTTGAGAATGAAAACCCTCGGGGTCTACAGTGGACGATATCGAGGCCTGCGTGGCGACTTTATAATGACTTAAATGATCCTGAGGAATCCAAAACGTTCTTATCGTCACCTACTAAAGCTGAATCGTAATACAACACTCAGAGGATACCAGCTAAAGCTGGCCACACAATACAGCCGGTTTGATTGCCGCCGGAATTTCTTTTCCCTTTGTGTGTGCCAACACTGGAATGTTCTTCCAACATACGGTGATTCTTCCACCATGCTAAGGGTATTCAAAAGACGTCTGGATGCTTCGCTTACCCACTTACATTACGCTATATAATCAGTGATGTCTACGTCAATCAAACGTGAACAAACGGTGCTCATTCTCAGCCTTTGTGCTTCACTACTTACACGCTACTGCTGTGGAATATCGTTCGGAGATACTAGAACTGCATTAATCAATTACATCAGTGCAAGAAAGCAGCGCACGAATAAGCGTTGTCGTTACTTTTGTTCTTAAGTCAAACCTTCCCCATTTTATTTCCCATATTACAATACAGCAACAATTGCATAAGCATTCTAAAATGTTTATATGAAGAAGGGCATGTGAATCGCTTGAGGCTTAAATTGACGATTTACACTAGTTTGCTTTCACTTTAAACATCCCACGGGACTTGGAAAGCAATCCCTTTTTACCTGTAATATATCATTGTTCATTGTTTAAGTAATCGAGGTAGTATAGAAGGACCCCATCTCCTCAGCTGGAGCTGTCATTCCGGATTAGTGACCTACCTGCTATCTCAGCTTCAGCATCCGTCACCTATTTGTGCAACTATTTTTCGGTACTAGAACTTAGGTCACAAGCGTTCGCAGTTTGACGTAGCCAAAGTTCGGTAACTTTTTCTGTGTAGCCCTTGGTCGTTAGGGTTTATACATGAAATTTTCTCAGAGTTTAACAATGTTTCGGAGGTTTTGCAACTCACACTTGTAGCTTCGTCGACCAGTGAGTTTTCCGGTGTACTTGGTGTGGGGTTTAAGGTATGATTCATGTTTCGCGTTTTTAGCCAGTAGCTAATCTTCTACGTACAGGGTGGTGTGTGATCACTATCTTCTTCAATAGGTTTTATGGGCTCATTAGACACATTACTTGGGTGTTGTTCTTTTGTTTTGTTTTGTTCCTTGAGTGACGTATCATCTCTAGGAGGCCTACCGCTGTCTTCAGCCGAAGCTCATATAATAGCCTGCAAGGAAACGTGTACTAGCATTTTGCAGCTGTGCTACCATATATCTTGACTGTAGGATCACCATCAACAATATCGGCCGACTTTCTTTGTAGTTCGGTGAGGTAAGCAAACGTGACACGGATTTCGCTAGCTTATCATCCAAGCAGTTTTTTAACAATATAACACCACTGTTGGTAATCACGAGTAGTTTTTTTCCTGCTCATCACATGCTTCCTTTTCAGGAACCCCGTGAGGAAGACTGGTTCTGGTTACATTTTCTACTGTTACTTTTCTACCGTGTTGTTAACACCATAACGCTCGCCTCATGGAATTGCAAACATACGCGTGAAACAGCATTCATTTCTGAGTCTACTTGTCGACTGTAGAACTGATTTTACTTCAGTGACGGAGTTCAGCATAACACTAGAATTATTCGATCTCTATATTGCTTAGAGTTGGGGTGCCGCGTAATACGCACTACGTGTACCGTTTTCAGTAGAACTCCGATTTGCTTACTAATAATGTCCCATTGGTTGCGGTCAAGCAAGTGCCGTTATCTTATTGATCTCGACTTCGATTCAAAGGTATTGGAGCGCAGGACGCGCAGTACAAGTAGTTGTTTCCTTACATCTTTCGACATGTCTCAGATACTAATTAAGATACTCGAAGATGTACCGCAGGAAAGCAGTGGTGCTATCACCAAATCAACTTCGCTACGCTCCGCTGTTGCTGATCCAGTTGAAGGTGCCGTTGATTTTAAATAATAGTTCTTCTTGGAAGCAACCGTATCCAAACGTTCGCTGGTTTCGGTTTACGAATAGTCAAGCACTCCGTCAGCAGATTGGACGTAACCATGCGTATATTTACAAAGATCGAACCCAGAACCGCATTAATCAAATGTGAGCCACGTGTGTTACAGGAACATCTGTTGCTTTACTGGGCTCGGTGTCGTTTTGCTTGCGGTGTTACAAGCCCTTATCTGCAGGATAGAAGCAGCATTTACTGGGTGGCTTAGTTTGCACAGTCCGCTATGCATACCCCAAACGTGGGTATTTGGGTAGTCACCATTTCTTAAAAGTTCGCTGGCAGCTAGTCGTACATTTGTATAAGAGGAGCACGCTATAATTAGTAGGAATGAAGCCAAGTATACGTAGAAGCCAACGAGACAAGCATGACACATCACCAAAGAATTCGTGCGGAATTTTCCTCCTGGATTTATGTTCAAGTTCGGAATAGCGATCCGAATTTGAAGCTGACCCGATGCAATATCGAAACTTCAAGAACTTTTGCAGGAAATTAAAAAAAGCTTTCCCGTTTGTGCATAAATGAAACTTCAAGACACAAGTTATTAAGCTTGGAGTAAAACAGCGACTATATGGTGAGAACTGTGACAAAGAAACATACACAAACAAAACCAAAGCAAAGAGGCTGGATTTAAACGTGGTGAGATG
>CALYDF020004055.1:0-22742 GCA_944474145.2 Dicrocoelium dendriticum
AGCGAAAATGGTTAGTTGTGTGCCGGCAGTGTGAATAGTGGGTATAAAATTGTTTACTATAATCTGATTGGACGTGAGGTCACCCGGATAGTGATGCCGCTGTTCCTGACGCACATTCATGCAATCTAAGCAATATATTGACATGCTCCTATTGAGTAAGGCATTTTCGCAAATTTGAGACTTGAACTTTCTTAAGGAAGAATACATGTTCCACAGTTGTAGTCATCACCATCCCTAAACAATACCTGACTATGCTAGTTGAAATTGGGATGGCGGATCGTTTTGTTAAGGAAATGTATGTTTTTTAGTTCTTGGTAACCAGTAAGTATCGACGCTCAGTAGCTTACATCCATCGTGATATGTTGCTAACGCCGATTCTCTCAAAGTATTTTAGGAAAGATTTCCGCTGCAAACATACCAGTGATATCAAAACACACACACGCGTTAGGTTGTACATAATCGGGCAGTATTCCAAAAGTGTGAATACCCACAGTAAATAAAAAGCAAACATTAACTTGGTTATGACCATTTATTTGTCCATGAATCCTAAAGTGTGTCTTGCCATTGTTAACTGTTTTCAAGCATGAATTTTAAAATTTGGTAAAACCTTTACAACACACCGGTAGGTTCTCTTTAAATTCGTATTGTAAATTGGTTCTACATTTATTTTCAACTCGCTAGAGGTATGCTACATCTATGGCAGAGGAAGTTGGTCTGTGCATGGAAGATCACATTAAACAATAGTTTAACCGTCGTTCATGGCAATTCAAATCCGTAGGAGTAATATTGCTCAATGTTAGCCGGTGGTTAAGTATGGAGATATTCATACGGTCCACAAAGGAATTGGATTTCCATATTTGTCTTAATCGAAAACATAGTGCATATGGCTGAGGAACAGAATGGGAACAAAGATATCGTCTTACAAATATAACTGCTTTTTAACTTGGTTGTAAACATAGATTATCCACTGCACCAATATGTGTGAGCTTCTCTAAAAGGCGGTCAAGCAAGCGGTATGTAAGTCACGGACACGGAATGATCTAGGTTGTTACAAAATCAGCTTATGTGGCACGCTTTCGAAGGTTTTTTGTTTATAGAAGATCCCCAATAACGAAGTTGTAGCAGCCGTGGCCAAGCTTTTTACAAATATGGTAATTTTAGGTATTGCATGAACGTATACGCATAAATCGGTCTTGTAGCTCACTTAGGATTCCGGGTGTTAGGTGATTTTCAACTTAGGACCATTCGTCAATTTATTCAAACATATATGATGAAATTGAGATTATTGGGACGATCGTTCTCAAATTCTTCTCTTACACTTCCTTTGTGTCCTGGTATGTTGAGCGCATGTTTCCACTGGGGTGGAAATTGGTTAGGTTATAGATGAAGGCTGAACATGTTAAAATGTTAACGCAGGTGTCTGTGCAAATATGCTTGTGTACAATTGGGGAACGCCTTCCGGCCCGACAAAATATAGTGCTGACATGATTTTTGGGCGAATAATAACTCTTGGATCGTCACAATTATTTCTGACAGTATTCATTCTGTGCCTTTCATCTGGTGATGACAGCAACCTCAGGCTCGTTAATGAATGAAAATGACAAATATCACTCAACGCTTTACATATTCAGAAAGGATCGGTGCTTATTGGATCATGTTTAACTCTCCTGGGGATTCAGTCGGTTCGCCTATGGGTCAATGGCCCTAGCAATTTTGTGGGCGCAGCTACCTTGTGACAACTGGAAATTGCCAGTTGCCCAAAGGCTATATTTCGCAACCTGTTTTCTCTAGAGAATGCAATTTGCCTTATCCAAACAGAGTTAAGGGATGGACAATGATGACGTTGTCATTTCCTTTACCTAGTGTTAGTGAATAATGTAAGTGGAACAGCCATTACTATTATCTACTGCACGATGCTTACGATTTAGTTCATAACATGGTTGTTGCATAAGCATATCAATTGATACGCCACTGAATTATTTTTAAGTATTAAGCAGCAGATGTGGGTAAACATGAGCGTTAATGGGTTGAAGTATGTGCATTTTTGTACGATGGAACTAGTATTGATAAGAACGGATAGAAGACCGTTTCGCGATCCAGGTTATTCTAATATATTTCTAAGGATATGCCGTCGTTCATATTTAACCAATGATGAGCATAAATCGAATAGCTCTAACTGGAAGATAGAATTAATCGTGGCTGGCAAATCTAGTTCCGAAACCGTTGAATAAATTGGGTTGTCACTGGGCCGTGAACCAGTGCTGGTTACTGTTTGACTCTGAGCGTAGTCGCGACCGGATCACATAGAACGTGTTGTACTCCGTTAGAACTCTCTCAGTCAGTGTTAGAGGGTGTGGAACTCTGTTCGTGCGTAACGAAAGGCTGATGACTGGTGAGATAACTGAATGAAGTTGCGGTGTTTCAACAAACGGTATATTCGGAATCGTCACTCATTATTGATGACTATGTGTTGGAATCAACTTAGCCGACGTGTTCTCTAGGTTTAACAAAGTGTTCACATCATTCTGATTATTTAGATGTTCTTGTATTGGACAATAGTACATAGAAGATCAGCGACGTAATCTTTGCGCACGCAGACAAGCCTTGCTTGTCTTCTGTTACTTTGATGATTTCTGTTAATTTGGGGTAAATTTTTGGAGTCAGGAACGTTGATTGCCATTATTGTGCGCGTACTGGAATTTATTTGTTTCGATTCTACTTTTGGGCCCCTAATAATACATGGTCCAGTAGTTGGTTTATACGGGTTCTGAGATACGGGTTCGCAAGTGGTACCTAGAACAGAGGATGCTGATGATTTGGCATTATTGATTTTACACGGTGGGATCCCATTGCAAGCTTTTTTATGTGAATCACTGTTTAGACAGGTAGATGCATGAGGTCAAGATAGTTGTCAACTAAGCGAAAACGCTTTAGTTGTGGCCTTGTACAGAGTAGCCTGATCAGTCGAACTCAGCCTAACTGGTGCTATAAAATCGTAGATACTATTTGGTCCTCTATTGGCTCTGCCTAAGTGCAGTTATATGCTGAATGCAGTGCAGATAGTGTGGGGCAAACCCAGAACCAAATTTAAGATGTTAAAAGCTTGAACACTGTGAATAAAGATCACATCAAGCAATTTGAGTGGTATCTCTCGAGTTCTTTCTTGATATGGCATTCCATTCACAATTAGTGAATCATCTATGATGGATGCTTTTGCCCAGTTTATGCTGAATGTCCATCACGGACTCTCTACTGAACCAGAGCATAGTCGTTTATGTTGTTAATGTACTTCGATCAATGCTTGAGTTGCTCTTTCTATATGTCTAAGTTTAACGGACCATCATCATAATTATGATCGTGGTCAGTCGACCGAAACTTAGAAGGTACTGAAACAACGTAATCCTTGACAAACGACGTTCGACTATTTATTTATCCGTTGAATATCGTTGATTTCGGTTTATGGATGGGTTTCCTCTTTCTAACTTAAATTTAAATCATATCTATAGCCGTCAATATTAGCGGATCATTAGGAGGGGTCATTATATTAGCTGAAACCGTGTGACTGGTTATAACAGGATTTAGTCTGCCAGCAACTCCATCTGTTTAAAATTTCTCTTAGTGTGGTGGCAGTCGCTGAGACAGAGTGCAAGAGTACCGCTGCGTGTTGTACTCGATGTAGATAGGAACTTCATGTTTTCGCCAGTCTTCCAATTGCGCTGGTGTTGTAGCTGCAGCAGCTTTGAGGGTCTTTAACTTTGACTTGTCAGACAATTGGTCATCTCTTGCGCTAAATATTGGGGTGATCCGAAATTCCGCAAAAGGAAACAGGATTGAGCGAGGACGGTGTTGGACACTCGTTCTTACTTTCGTGCAAATGCACAGTAACTTTTCAACCTCTTTGAATCTAAGCAAAACATTCCGTAGGCAAATGCTAGCAATTCTATCAGAAATATTGAACTGTACTGCATTTTTTGTGCACCGTACCCAGTTGAAGATCTCTGTAGCAATCGTCTTAACAAATGCCCACAGAAGAAGTTATTGATTTACCGATGCGCGAGTTGTTATTTACAGATCATTAAACAGAATCCCAATTTTACTAAGGACAAAGCGGAGATTTTAACTGTTTAATATGTTGGGTTTTAGCTTTTAAATTTCGTCACAAGTGGCTTTGCAACTTCCATTTATGCTGAGAACGGTGTCAGCTGAGCCAACATGGCTACCTATAAGTTTGGTTTCATGTTGCCTGGTGGCTTACCGGTAACTGGGCATTTGTTGGATACCTCGATTGAACACCAATAACCGATCGATTATTATTAGTCACATTCGTGTCTTTCATGGTATTTTCTGGTTTCTACCCCACCTACCTAAAATGTTGTCGTTCTCAGAGAACTTACAAGCAATTCTATTGTTAAGGTGATGCTAGAGCGGCCACTAACCACTAAACAAAGCAGTAGGGCACCCAGAGGACGAGATAAAATATGGCGCATTTCTTCGATTGCAATAAGCGGTACCCAGGAGACATGCTATGGAAAGAGTAAAAAATGCAACTGCTCATTTAAAGCCGTCTTCGTGTCGCTACGCTGTTGATTCATTTTCGCAAGATTTCCAACAATGCCGAGCGTTGCGTAGTCTATCGCGGTGTCACTGTTTTAATTACATGCCAGTTAGCAGATCGGACAGCACAGGCGTGAAATGTAACAAACAGATGTAGGTGAACACAGACAGTCTTTGGAAAGAAGCACTTGATTTTGATCCAGCCAGAGCCTATGAAGCCTGGGCAGTAGAGGTTTGTGGTCGGTGTGTTGACTTCAGTAGATGGTGCAATGTTAAAATACGGGTAAAAATGCAGAACTTTAGCAACTCGCGTAGGATGGTCAGGTTGAGAATCACAATATGGTGCACAGAAAAGAAGGCGAAAAAATGAAAAAGGTTATTCTGGACCTACCACAGTGTTCGCACAGATGCATGCAGAACTAGCCGACCTCAGTTGTGTAGGCTAATTCTGGTTGTGAAAATTTCGTCACATTATATCGTCTGTCATGACACAGGCTTTAGCTCGCAATTCAGAAGAGTTAGGGTAAATTCAAGGGGCTATTTGAATACCTGTGAATTGGTTGGGAAAACAAAGTCATTCATAAACGTGTTACATGGCTTGCACAGCTGAAAAATTAAAGTTTTCCTCGGCATTCTAGCCGATTGTATTGCGTGGCCAAATTGTGTAAATACTTCGTGAAACGTTTTTGCGAATTAGGTGTAGTAGGTGGCGGCAGACATTTTAGAATCCACAAAATTTTGTAGGTAATAAAATGGTCGCTAACTAGGCGCCCATATCGGCGGCTTTATAATATCAGGGTACTCATCCTGATTTCAGGTGGAAGATGGAACAACCCTTTGGCGTGTTTCGTTGCTCGTCGTTGCGGAGCCTCAAACGCTGCGACGTCTTGGTTGTGTCAGGTCAGCTCGGACTTAATGGGGTATTCCAAATGAGGCCGCACGGACGTGTTAAACAAAGGCAAACCTACAGATTGATCCAACCACCCAAATGCCCTCCGCAGCATACCACGATGTTAGTTTCCAGTCTTTGTGCCTTCTCAGATTGTTCTGAGCAGCCCAGATCTGCCTGGATTTGTATACCCATTTCGCACTCACACGTGACTGCTTGCAGCACATTGTCCTCAAGCGTGTATATGATGTTCGGCGGGTAGCGCATGTGGGCCACCTAGAACACAGACGAACCAAACTGGAGCAGCTTGTCGATTGACCACTCACTCCCTCTGTCCTGGTCTTGCTGAAGTGTATCGTGCTCAACTGGGTCGGCGATCGTCCGCCACATCTTAACATCATTAGCGAAAGCACGAAGTTTGATGCAATCAAACATGTGTTCCTTAATGACCAAAAGAAAACGGACGCGGCCTCAGTACTGATCGTTGAAGAACGCCAAATTCTACCTTAATCAGATCGGACAGCGTAATTCAAACCAAGATATGCAGTTGACAATCCTTCAAGAAAATCCGGATATATCGAAGGATACGATCCCTAACACCATATCTCTCGAGACTCTAAAGCAGAATGCAATAGTCGAGTTGATCGAAGACATTGGGGAAGTTGAGGTAAATGACGTCTGTCACTCTAGCTTCAAGCTACAAGGGCTGCGGTCCAAAAATACTGAAACTATGCTCCAAAGGAATGATAGAAGTCCTATTGGATATCCGGTACTTGCATCGCTCCAATTTACCTACAGAGATTAGGCTAAAGATAGCAAGCACAAGGCCACTATTTGTCAGTATTTCATTGGAAATTGCAAGCACAATTAAATATTTGCTTCCACAATCCTGAAGAGTTGCATAAAATATAGCATTCGCGACACTAGACGGGACAGGGAGACACACGAGAAAACATCTCGATCTGGACTGCTCCGTGCTACCATTCAGCCTGTCTGAAATTCAGGAACAAATGACGCACGCAACAACGATTAGCGGCCGACAGAAGAAGGGTCGGATTAAGACTGAACATGAATTTGACGTCCACTAACATACTTCGAAAATCAAAACCAATATCATATTTGTATACTAACGCTCAAATTCATCTTAGTAAATTGGCCGAACTTAGAGAACGCCAGGCGTCACAATCGTGCGATCTAATTATGTCTACGGAGACCTGGTTAAGCCTTGAGATGGCAGTTTCTGAAGTACATTTACCTGATATGTCACTGCTTCGGAATTACCGAGCCGGAAGAGATGGTGGCGTAATTCTGCATTACAAGGCTGACCTCCGATGTAAGCTATTGACCACCCAGAGATCCGTGCACTAGATTCGCTTTGATGCCGGCTATCGTTGTGGAACGAAAACACGTGTCTTGTAGTTGTGATTTATCGTCCACAAAAATCTAGGTGTGAAATAGACTCCAAACTAAACCATGTTCTTCAGGTTGCTTTAAGCAAGACTTACAGTCACATTCTCAAAGCAGGCCACTTTAATGTGCACGAGCAAAAAATAGCGGCGATAGATAGCATGCAGTTTAAAGCCTGTTTACAATAGGTAATTTCCAGCTGCTCACTGTACAACCACATGACATTTCCCACCAGAATTCGGACTTTTAACAATCCGTCGATACTTTATCTTGTACTCGCCAAAGAAGAACTGTCTGAGCAGAAATACTTCCATTGCCAAAAGAGAACGAGGAGCAGGCCACGCAAATGCATGTCCTTGTGCGACTAAGCAGGGAGAGCCCACAATGACCCCCGAATTCCAAAAATTGGACTACCTATGTGGCGCAGCCTAATTTCTGTGTGTGCTTGATCCGCGAGGACAAGGTGACGCTTAAAACGGGAGTTAACGGAGAGATTCTGCACGAACCGCAAACTCATACAGGCATGTTATTGGCCTTGGTAAGGTGCATTGCGGAATTCCAGCACTGAACACGACTAACGGGTGCGCGCGATCAGCAACGGAAGCAGGCGATCTCCTAAAGTTCCATTACACACAAGCTTTCCTGAGAGTAACAGGCTAAAAATTATCCTTGTTTCTATTGTCCCACTGTCAGCTTTATCCAATACCACCATTACTGCATAAATTGTGTCAAAGCAACTGTTGCCTTGCGTATCGCAGCTGTCCTGGTGTCAACAACATTCGACCAAAGGCTTTACAGGCAGCAGCCAGTGATCTGGCAGAAATTCTGGCTGTATCCTATCAGCTCTTTATGAAGGGTAGCCATATTCCAACAATATGGAAGCAAGGGGTTATCACTTATATTCATAAGGGAGGTAGTCGCACTGACTCAACCAATTACAGTCCGATAACGCTACTCCCTGTGTTTTCCCAGTTTATGGAGTCAAGTATCTCTGATACACACATGCAATGTATGGAAAAGGATCAGAGCAACATGGCTTTCGACAAAAGCACACATGCAGGCAAAAGCTGAAATGAAGCAGTTGATGGTGAAGCAAGAGTCAATGTCATTCACCTGGTCTTCTTAAAACCGTTTGGTCGCTTAGGCCACCGAATTCTTCTCCATAAACTTCAGCTCTATGGCTTTGCTGATCCACTGCTGCGTTGGATAAAAATTTTCTGCACGAGGGTTGCTTGGAAGTGTGAGTACGAGAATCCATGTCCGACGCAACTGAGGTGAAGTGCAGCGTACCAGGAGGCTCCGTGCTCGGCCCCCGGCTATCTTTGATTTAGATAAACGACCTGGCGAGGGAACTTACTTCGATTTCCTATACTTTGCGGATGAATTCAAATTACGGCGAGTGATCGGAGAACCGAACAACCACGAAAAGTTTCAGCGTGATATATTAGTCAAATTAGTCTACCAAATATTGAGTGCCATAATCACTCGGCCATATCATCAATCTTAGAGGTAACCATCTGAAACTGTGTAAACACCATAACTGCCTGGAATGCCCGTGGAATATTTTTCTCTTTCCTTTGGCCAACTCTGAAGCTCTCTCACAAACATAGTGGTTTCCTACTCCATCATTGATATTTTCGAACAATGGTTGAAACTTCTCCTTGGCCCCCATCACTCCGTTGCCGAAACTGTGCCACATTGGAACATATTAAGCATCCCTTCAAAACGGATTATCTTGTAACATAAACTTGAGGAGTTGTAGAGAAGTGAGTATTTTCGCTTGTACTTTGCTCACGGAGTACATGAATTATAACTGCCCCCATATTGCCCCGTCGTTCTAATTCAGTTCCCACGTACACTCATCATCTTCATTATACATGCTAGTTGCAGGTAGAAAACACTAGAGCTATGGTGTAGCAATCTAATGTTCGGGCAAGTGATGCCTGTTGACCGAAATGTAACCATGCGTGTACGTTGAGGCCTGCCAACATGAGGGAGGAGGGGGCCAAAAAATTAAAGTCAATGAAATGTGTTTGATCACTTGGTTAGACATGGGATTTTCGATAAGGCAAGAGTGACGCTCTGTGTTTGCATGTGAGTTAAAACTAGAAGACAAACGCCTACCAAAGCATGGTGAAGTAGACCAAGAATTGTGGAGTAGAAAATGTAGGGATAAAAGTGAAGTTCGAACGGGACGATAAGGATGAAACCTTGTAAGGAGGGCAATAAGAAAACGGGAAGTCTTGAGCAGCAACTTCCAAACCCTTATCCACCCTGCTGGATGCAACATTTTAAGCACCATTGATTATCCCCTGCGGTGGCCGGTGAATCAGGAATTCGATTGAGAAAATTTGCATAGTATTGCCTGGGCAGGATACTGTCTAGTTGCCCAGGCCAAGGCAGGAGAACGATTAGGGTTCTCAACCAAAGTCTTTGGTTTGATAAACCTGAGTGCAAGTAGCAGGTTTGGCAGTGGAATATAAGGATTCCTTTATAAGGAAAAAGGGGCCACCCTCATTCTAACCACCAATGTGCACGGCTGGAAAACTGAGTTTGTCTGACCTCAAACCATTGACCAATCTGGTAGGAGTGGCTCTGACGGTGGATGGCTCATTGGATCACTGAGGCACGCAGACCATCGCCCCACGGTAAGGTTCGGTCTCATTGTGATTCAGCAGCAGCGTATTTGCTAGGTAAACGTTCACACAGACAACACACATCTTTTGATAACTGTTGTTTTACTAATGCGTTAGGGGCTTTTTACTTGTAATTGGTATGTTTTCTTTCCAGCTGCTCGCAAGCTGCATAGCACAGCCTAGTCCGGGACGGCATCAGATGCGTTCCGTCCAATTAGGGTTTATCATTGTTGCTCAAGCCCACGGTCCCTTACTGAGGATCGAACCCATGACCGCTAGAGGCAGATGCTGTCTAGCCAGCAGCTTGTTGTTTTACCATTACCTTCCTGCAGGGCATTCAAGCATGTACATTGTTACCCGATATAAATCATTGTCCATTGTTTATTATTCCGTCCAACTACCGCTAGCAATCAGTAGGTTGATGGTGCATGGACGGTGTTAGCAGATCCCGTGCTGTTCGGGTGCTTTGACATTGTGGTGTTCTAGTTTGACAAATAAAAGGCTCAGCGATAATTGCCTTCAGCATCTTTTAGAGTATAGGGTGAAGAACCACTGGGCGACATTTAACGAATTTCGCATGATTACCGCTTTTGAATTTGGAATTGCGTCATGTTTTCACATGGAATGCACCGTTTGTTAATCAGAGCACGTTTGGAAGAAATGCTCTAATGACACGGTCCTTTAGTTGCTGATACTTTCAAGGCCCTCGGGTGAATTGAATGGATTCCGGGAGAAGTATAGATACGTTTTGGGTGCAGTTACTTTAACACAGACGTTACAACAAAAGCAATGTTATTATCTGATGACATTGGGATTAGGGATGTAATTATGTGGCAGTGGCGTTCGTTCCTATAAAAAGTTGATGCACTTTGCATCTGTAGACATTTGGCTGCTTCTCCAGCGCTCTGTGACACTCTATCTGCTATGTTATGTGTAATTATTATGTGCTTCACATTCCGAAGGGTGTTACCGTTTTAACATAAGATATTTTGTTGACAAACCTACAAGTAAATTCTGTTGGTGAGCCCATTGTCCCCAAATAAAATTATATGAAATGGTTTGAGTTGGGTTACTTGGTCGCTTAAGGTATCATGACCAAAACGAGTTCTATAAATATGCCAAGATGCATCCCTTAGTGATATGCGTTGGCGAGTTCTACTCCTGATGAAATGTTGGTGGTGCGAAGCAGTTGCGATTACATTGCTGAAGCGTCTAAGAAACTAAATCCCGAAGCTGTTTGGTAAACTACCAAGAATTCCAAATGGGTCGTAGCAACCAAGTCCTTCAATGTGTTGTAGTGTGTGGTATTATAGATTGGTTCTATGTGTTACTCCAAAAATTCATGGTAACACACATTATTAAATATTGTGACATGGTTACTTAAACTAGGCGAAGCGCCTTTAATTGGCCTGTTAAAAATAAGTTCCTCATTTGTGAGTACAAGTTTTAGTGTCGATGCTTTGTTGTTAGCTCTGTACCTGGTACGTAAGGTGACATGAATATAGAGCAAAATACTAGTGGGTAGGTCGTACAATTCTGCCCAGGATTTTTATCTGGGAATGCCGATGGTTCCATGTTGTGCAGGTAGAAATCGTCTGATGTAAGAGCGTTAATGTAATTTCCGAGTAACCGATGTTTCGCATGTTAAGTCGTTGCTATAGTATAGGTAACACCACCACTCTTGATAGGACGATCGCTTCGGAAAAAGGACAATCCCCCATTCGCAGTCTCGATATCCTAAGTATTTTAGTGTAACAAAGTATCGGTAGTAGAGATGTGATCCCAAGCGTTAGTGTACATGCAAACAAGTGTTTCGGTTCTCAGTAGCGATCCGAACTACTTGTAGATAGGATGAGACTTTGTGCCGACCGTTGTTTGGTAGGGCACTATTTGTTTTTCGTGGTATTATCGGCGAGTTGCTAGTAGCTTTGTTCAGTGAAGTAGTGGTTAACCATTTTGATAATTCTGTCTGCACAATACATGGGGAGTAGTATTTGAGTTTCATAAGATGTCTGTCCGTTCTTTTAGACTTACTACTTGTGTGAAATTCGGATGGGATCCCACCTCCTTTTACTACTGCGGTGAGAATTTAAGTCGGACGACAGTTTCCCTTGCATTTTTCACCCGGAGGCCGGCCAATAGTCCCTTCTGAAGTGGCTGCCAGCGTTCTAGTACCATAATTGCCATCTGCCTAGTTCGCAGCGCAAAAGTAATTATCCTTAAACCGCAGGCATTGTAAGTTTCTGTTCTTGGTGACATCGAGAAGAAGGGTAGACGTCATTTAAGAGCTGGATCTCAGGATTATGGCGTTATTGTTCCTGGTCGTTATCGTCTGCTTTGCATTCTTCGTGCTCATAAAACTGGGGCACGCCGTGCACAGAAACGGCTCTGACTGTGGTGTTTAGGCAGACCTCGTCTAACCTCTGATTCGTTCGCCGAATGAAACATCTGGCAAGTAGCAGATTAAACCATTGTTATCCTTGATAGTAGCAGACAAAAGCAACGATGCTTCAACCTCGTCGATACAGTTCGGCACAAGCTGAAGAGGCCAGGCTTGATAGTAATGCTTCGGATTAAGGGTGGCGCGTGATCCTTGTAAATTGGGAGAGTTTCGTATGCATAACGAGCAGGTTACTCCTGGTGTTCCATTGGTTTAGCTCATCCACATGTCTCCCATTCAAAGAATTCGAGCTTGACTCCGTTACGTTGCTACATATTATAGATAGGACAGCCAATGTTTTCTTAATGTATTTCCTGGGTGGGTGGAACCTGGTTAAGAGACTGAGCGAATTGCTACATATTCGTGCAGCGTCGGTTTTCACAATAGTTTTAAATGTAGTAGTAGGAACAGAAACTGCTGCTCTTTGGGTGCTCTTTGATGCAACAACGGTGCCGCCATTACTGATATTGAAATTTTCTTGTTTTCGGCGAAGCCTGGTTGGAGAATGTGGGCATGGAAGAACTTGTTGCAAATAGGCTGGAGTTGAGTTGTTCGGGAAAGCTTTGGCGAGCTAGATTAATGGCAGTGTTTGCAGGAGCAACCTTGTCATTTTAACATCACGGCTTTGTGAAGTTAGCTTGAAGTACAATTAGGTGGAGAGACGTTTGCTAAACCTTCCGCAATGCTTGTTCTTGCAGAAGCTGTTCCGATGCCAATCAATTGCTGTACCATTTCTGCCAGTCTATCAAACTTCAAGGACAGTGTATTTACAGGTTTAACTAGTGGGACGGTATTACACTTCGCGGAGGACCCAAATGAATTTAGCCTGCTGCCTTTAAACCTAAACCCGCATGGTTTATTTTTCCCACACTTGATATTAGGTCGAGCAATTTCCAAATGAAACAGCCGTCTGATTATCGTATTGTACATTCAACAGGCGCCTTTAGGAGCCATGGATTGGCCACGCGCAGTCATCAGCTCACTGAACCTGGACACTGGATTACTATTTCCGTTGCGAAGTCAGTCCACCCAGACAGATGGCTGTATTAATAAGAATTTAGCTCGTTTTCGCGCGCAGTTTGCCGGATTCGGCCGTGCACACAGAACGACAAGTCTAAACGGCGTGCATTTGGTTGGCTGTGTATCACGATGATGCACGCAAGTTGTTGTAAGCCTAATTAGTTGTGTCGGACACGATGTTTACTGGATGAGCAAAGCTATATGTAGCGTAATTTTGTTAATTTGCGGTCTGTAGGGATGGTTGCATGGGGGTTTGTGATCTTTAGATGCTGCTTTCGAATAAGACCAAACGTGTTATCGAACAGATCAATAGTGATGTGATTTCACACACAGAACTCGACAATGATCGTGCAAAAGTTGAGAATGGAAGTAACAGTATTATCCAAACAATACTGATCCAAGTGATAAAAAACACTGAGTGGCGCAACTCCAACTGGTTCGGATGAACAAGCACAGAAACGTGTACGCAGTATTGAATTGGCCACATCGAATGCAAGGAAAGCCGAGATAATGTGTTAACACTGGGCGAGTGCTTTGTACCTAGGTAGCAGCCTCAACGACATTGGGAGTAGGTAGGTTAGACCTTTGAATGTAGCTACCTAGTACAGCAATTGAAAGATATGGTTGTAAACTTTTAGAGGGCCATTATGTTCTGCTTCTAGAAAACGTTTTAATTCATCTGTAGGAAATAAAAGGAAAGAGTTTCTTGCGGACGCTTCGGAAGAGAAAACAACCTATACACTTACGATATGTAGGTTTGTTTTCGTATCACTATTACGTACTTCTGGCTCAATGATAGTAACTTTGAACCATTCTCGAGCTGATATATTTATGTATGAAAAAACATTAATTTTCACTTTTCTACCTAAGTAAGCAAAACAAACTCTGCCTCAAACTGGTGTCCATCCCAAAGGCGTGGCATATTTATCGAATTTCTTGTTCATCCTGGTTTCCAAGACGGGCTATCTACCACATATTCAACCTAGGGTTATCAACTTCGGAAGTAGATCAGCATGGCTCCGCAAACTTGAAACGTTTTAATAGCAGTACATCCGGGGAAGTTGAATCACTGAACTAAAACGTTTGGAAGATTTTGCAACTGGAACGTTGCCTTGTATGGCGAAAGCTATCGTGGGGTTCACGTAGTTTAGCCACCAGTTGATTTTCAGCGGAGGAACATTTTTACTTTACTACATTTTCTTTTATTGTACTCACCACGTGTATTATGTATACTACCCTTCAACACAGGTGCGTTTCTGCCCGTAGGTTAGAACACAGGTGAATTATTCGGGTTAGATGAGACTAAACTGCTGGCTGCTGGAATTTCGTTCCAGTGATTTAGCATGGTACTAATAGGAAATCTGATCTAAAACATGAATGTGCATCTGGTTAACTTTTTGACCAAATACACGGAGTTGCTCGCAATCAAATGATTGCCTAACAGGGCACGTGCCTCTCTTCTACTTTGTATTAAAACTACACTTGATCAAACATACGAGCGTTTTCAAGGAAATGTGAATTTAAAAGTAACACAGTACACATGTGATTGGATTTGCACACATCCCAACAAAAATAGCAAAATAACAGCAATTGCTGCGCCGTTATGTATCCTAAGTGAAGGTCTGACGATTAAAGGAATATGAAGGGTCATTGCAGAAACTGAGAAAAAATCTGACTTTTAAATTTTATAGTAACCTCTGAGACGTCTGACACGCCTGTATAAGTAAATATGATTGAAACTGCGTACAGCAATATTTTATATTTTAAATTGAAAGGGATTCCTTTGAGCGCCGACTTATTGGACGTAATAACTAGTTGGTAGAGAAGACAGCTTGCAGTACTTTTAGAGCATCAATAATTATTGGGGTTCATTTTATTGATATATTATTTAAGCGAACTTCTCTCGTGCGGTTTGCAACATGTGATTTAAACAATAGTAGAAAGCGATATAAATGCAAAATGGTGAACACATGATAGTTAAGCTGGAGCGAGGAACCGATGGCTACCTATGCTTTCGTCTTGCAAAACCTTATTAAAAGCATAGTGTGAGCACCCATGTCTTATTACGTGCTGTGCAGGCGTCAATTGTTAGGTTCGGCAGAAATATTCTACTAGAATCCTATACCAGTATCGTACATACAACTGAGCCTCAAGAGAAGTTCCGTCATTTATTGTTGGAAATCCTTGCTGTCTACTTTGAGAAGCTTGACACGCTCATCTTAAGATAAAATTGATAATATAGTTGAAGTTGCCACAATTGCTTGCCGACAAAGGTGCCGCTTGTTTCCAGATGACAGGGAATATCCTTTTCGGCATCCTATGAGTGGAAATACATAGGAGAACAAATGTTGTATCACAAGAAATAATACATAAACTAGACGGAAATAGGACTATAAAGGATAATAAAAATAATAATATAACAATACTAATAATATCAAGGATAATAAGGCGTAATGACAGAAAGAAGAATTGAAGTAGGTGCATAACCGGAAATCTGTCCGTAGCCAAGCGAAATTATTCGCCGCTGCGACCTTGATGACTTCTGGTGACTCAAAGGGTCGCTGCTTGTAATTTCACTGACTTAAAACGGTTATACCGTGGTGCTCAATTCCAGATTATTAGGGAAGTAATATTGCTCGTATATTCTGTATTCTTGTAAGAATACCCGGAATTTTTGGTTATAAGCTAAGCGACATCTCTGCGCATTTTTGTTCCTTTATTTCGAATACAAGGCTACTATTTCAGGGCACGCTAAATTTAAAAGCAAAGAGTTGCCTGCAATTACAAATATGATGGGATAATATATTTTACCTTTCAAATTACAACCACTTAAGATGCAAACAGGAACTACTTGATCATGACAGGTGTAACAAACTGAAGCTCATGATTAGAAAAATATAAGCAAAAGATGCTTCAAATGCCAGGTTATACAAAACTGCTATCAGTAAAATCCGTAACTAATTTGGTTGAACCTTCTTTGTACAACCTTTATTAATTATATCTCATTTGATAATTTCTCGCTCTACAGAGTGGTAAATGCTGTGCACCGTAGTTCCTATGGCAAACTGGTATATTTGTTCGCTATTTAGGCAATCAGCAGTTGGTCATAGCTTTAAATTGGATTGAGCCGATTGACTCGCATTACAGTTCGAAATGGCTGTCCTATGGTTTTCTGGAATATAAAGCACTCACAGTTTTCGTAGCAGTTGTCAAGATCCCGTGTATAATTAGCTCGAAATCCCAAACTTGTGAGAATCTGAAAGCATTTTCTCAGATTTTTAATAAATTGTCCCACATAGCTACTGTTTAAACAAGCGTGTCTTCCCGGAGCAAACTCTGGATTATGCAAAGTTCCTAACGCTTGCAGAGGAAAATAAGACCTTCTATATCCTACTTAGCTGGAAATCTTTGGGAACTAGTTTTTCCAACACTTTCGCAGTGGCTTATGCTGCGAGTTTGTAATATGAGCATCTATTGATCATGGATTCGGATCCTGAGAGAGCCGATGGATGCAAACCACAAAGGAGATCCGATATGATTAGGTACGTTTCTGCGTTCTGTGCTAAGACGTGATGTACATGTTGCTAACAAGATTTAACAACTGCATATGTTGCCTGAACTTTATAAATCAACAGAATGTATAAAATCACTTGCCACACACTAACGAATGGAGAGAACCATTGATGTTCGTAAAGAAAAGGAACGGATAAGGCGTGCACACTCCTGGAACACCGCAGATGGATCTATCATTTTGAGGTGTGTTTAAACAGGTGGGTAATGATAGAAGCAGGTGGCCTTAATAGCCAAGCAGCTGACTGAGATTTGGCTGTAATATTTCCGCATCACACATTCTACTTAGAAGTGAAGAATAGTTTGGCCTACTATAGACAAAGCTTTCAAGCATTAAACTGATTTTCAAAACATGAGACCATTCCGGTCTGTGTTGCGTTTTCCATGTAGGGCAGAATGAAGTACGCGTAATCAAACAAGTTAGAATTAAGTAAAAATATATAAAAATTAACTTTGTGCAATCTGAAATGCACCCATAAACCAATTTGTAAGCGGCTAACCTACGCCAGAAATATCTAAACACTCTAGTAGTAATCTTTCAGAGCTCATGGCGGACAAAATGTGTGCAATTATAAACAATGGCCAATGAAGCAGCTGAGTGATTTAAGCAGTAAATTCAGTGTTCGCGTCAAAGTGCTAAGGATTATTACCCATTGCCAAGCAGTAAAAATAATTGTAAACAAATGCGCGAAGGATATTCCTTTTGATAAATTTCACCGGACATATACAAATAAGAATCAAAATATTTAAGCCAATATAGGTCATAAAGAGTTGTACAGAAAGCAACCAACTCATTGACCATGCAGTACGAAAACTAAATCAATGGTTAGATCAATCAGATTGCCGCCTTATGAAGCACGTGACCAAGGCAAGTAAAATGTCAGGTTCAAGGCTAACTCAATTTCAAAGCCTGTAGAAATTTGCATTACTTGCACGGTTCTGGCTTCGGAACCTTGCTTAAATTAGCTTCAGAAATAGTCAACAGATTTTTCTTAAGATCTTTTGGGTGTCATTTAGATATAGTATAAGCGACTTTAAACGACTGGTTCATTTGGATTTGATGTCCAGTGTCAACTAAATGTTGTAAATCGGAAATGTTGACTTGTTTTACGTTGTCTTTTCGTTTTGACGTAGGACAATGTTCAGTGATTTTTTGTACAAACTCCGGGCAGTATACTCAAGATACCTAGCACCAAAGATGCAGGTAAACTGGTATAAGACTAACTATTCAGACCGAACCTTCAGTTTATCATTTAAGCGCTGAAAAATCAGCGGTCTTGTTTCGGCAAGTAGTTTTATATGCGAGGCCGGGAATGTCTTGGATACTGCTGTCAAGGTTTTCAATTCAAAAATTCGAACGATACGTCACTTAAAAATGGAACTGTAAGGAATACATAATTATTTGTTACGGTAGCGACACACTTGACTGCACCAGTCTGCTTGGAGTGCTTTTTGAAAAAAGGCACAGAGTACCCATTTTTTGCAGTGTGTCGAAGATGAGCTTGGTTTCGCTTTCCATCGTCTCTGGGATGCTGATTGCTCTGACACTATGATATAAGCAACAAGCTAAATTCCTCTTTATCTCAGCGGTACAAAGCTAAGAAAGTGGGTGTGCTGATGTACACATCTTGCTTTGTGAAAAACACTCCTTTGATCGTCCCGTTTTTATGCCGGTGCAAAGGTAAGTCTAGGAAGTCCAAGCAGCTATCATGCTCAACTTCACAGGTGAAGTTTAATGGTGAATGCACTCAGTCAAAGGGATCTAATATAGTTAGATACTTGGTACCATAGTCACGGACAACGATAGTGCCGTCTATGTAACGATAGTATAAATCAAGTGAAGAAAGCGCCGTACAATATTTTAACTGTTCCGTTCTACAACACTTATTTGACAATGGACATCAAGTCCAGATGAACCAGTCGTTTAAAGTCGCTTATATTATCCCTAAATACTACCCAAAAGATCTTAAGAAAAGTATGTTGACCATTACTGTAGCTAATTCAAGCAAGTTTATGAAACCAGAGCCGTGCAAATATTGCAAATTTCTACAGGCTATGAAATTGACTTAGATTTGAACCTGACATTTTTCTTGCATTGGTCACCTGCTTCCTAAGGCAGCAATCTGATTGATCTAACCATTGATTTAGTTTTCATACTGCATGGTTAATGCATTGGCTGCTTTCTGTACAACCCTTTATGAGCTATATTGTCTCCAGTATTTTGATTCATAATTCTATACGTCCAATGAAAATTATCGAGAAGAAAATTCTTCTGACTCAAATGGGATATTTTACGAATGAAAAAGATCACTGTACACGAATTGTGTATTACTGCCAAATTCCTAGGAGATTACGAGGATTACAACATTTACTTCGATAAACAATTTATTTTTCGAAATAAGATGCGCTGTTATTGAATGCGATTACCGTATTCTTAATAGTTTTTATATCAATGTGGCTGCTTGCTGGTATAGAGGTAGTGAAAACCAAGGGTTTGTATCAATATTTTAATATGGTTCTAAATCTTAGTGGTTTCAGTGCGATCTGCTTTGTTTTATTGTTATAATATTAGGAAACACAAGTAAAGTTTGTAGTTAACACTGGAAGCAATGTTTTGAGTAGTTCTAATTAACTCGGTACAATTTACAACCTTCTTGACATATAGGGCGAGTGATAGCAACGTGGCCTTGATCGTAATGTTCAAATTTAGGTAGGAACCTCCGGAGGAATATTCCTAGCTCTCTTGGGCATAAACAAAAAAGTTCATCTTGTTTGCGCTTTGGATTTTGTATGCAAGCTCCTGCTACAAATGCAGCAACCATCTATAAGATGCAGGAAGAATAAGTGAAAACGGAGTTGTTTGATTGTCGAGTAGCTGGTATCAGACAAACCAAATTTAAAACGGTGATTTTTCCTAAGATAATGAGCAGTAGGGGCATCATTGCCAGCTACGTCTCATAGTACTTTCACAAAGAGGGCTAGAAGTGTTTTAACTGTATGGTTCACGGTGCTATCCGCGAAAAAATATCACTATTAGCGTTTACTTTCTTGCAAATTCTGAAAAGGTTTCCTGTGTGTTTGTCAGACGGATATGTGATGCTTCAGCTTTAAAGATCGTATGATACACGAAATATGACAGTATGCATTAGATTTACCGTTGCGACAGTCGTGCTTGTTGTTAAATAGAAGATAACATCACTTTTAATTAGCAATATGTTCATTATGATGCATATAAACATGATCAGTTAATGCAAATAGCTTTATGAGCAACAATGTGATTAATTAAAAAATTCATTATTCATTTGTTGGCTAATTTGAAGCAAGCTTTTGTCTGCTACTTTTGTCTACTCTATTATATATCTTTATCAGTTGTTTGAAGCTAAAATATTTACAACATACGTTGGAGCCATTTGTTTTATAATACCGCAAGACAAATTGCTAATAATGAATACAACATGAAAGTCAAAAAATGTTCATTTTTTATTTAAGTTTGTAATTTTTTATTTCACATTTTCAAAATCCTTGCTTTTCGCAAATACCCTAAGTTTTAGATACTCTAATGTCATTCGTAATACTTTAATTTGTATTACGCTAAAACAGGGGTAGCTTAGGCGACATTCATCTGGGCATTCAGCCAATGAAATAATGATCTATTCATACTGTGACAGGTACATTCTGTGTTATAAAACCAACAGAATACTGATAAAGTGTCGTTTTCTTTTGAGGTACGTTTACTCTTCACTGAATCACTAATGTTATATTCCGTGAATTTCAGTTGTGCATTACGCTCCGAATGAACCTGAACTTTGATATGCAGTTGAAAGACTAGATCTAACGGTGCGCTCTCGAAATACAGTTTTTTGAATAGAAATTACCACTGTCAGATTGATTGGGTTGTAATGAGACCTCCCTACCCTCACACTCGGCAGATATCTTCATCGCGATACATGGATGTGTTGACCACTTAGCAACCTGATCTCGCCAATTGATTTATATTAACTTTATGTGGACTGCAAATTCGTGGTTATTGGCGCTGCCATTAAGCGCAACTATTTGCTAGAACAATTTAACATTGTACACTAGTCATTAAACTTACCATAGAAAGTTCAGCGGAAGGTATGCTGGTCTTGTTAGAAGTGCTACTGCGCCGTCCAGAGCATGAGTCTATATAAACAATACATTCCATCAGGCGAAGTGAGTAAGCTAGTAAGCCGAATTTCGCATCTGTGTGCCACTGACATACAAGCAAAGGTTTGTCCAAGGCCTCTTTGATCGCACCACATCTATTTGCAGCTATGATACGATAGAAGCTGGAAATTAGCTTATCCTCAGAAGATTGCATGAGAATGGATATCCTCCATAGTTTAATAAACATTACTCCAGACTACCCGGTACTACCATTGCTGTCACTACAGTACGGTAAAGGCACGTCTTACTTGAAGTTCCCTTTAAAGGGAACCTCGCTTTTGGGCTTTTGTGGATTAAACTGTCAACAGCAATAGCTCAGTATTCTAGCATCAAAACCTGACTTGAGAGTCCAAAGTAGACAGGGAGTCATTTCTTGAGAAATCGTATACAGGATTTGCCTTTCACCAAATTAAAAATCCCAACAAATTTTATCGAACAAGCTCCTTTTCAGTGGTTTCTCATAAGGCTAATACAGCGCAAATGAATGACATGAACGTAAACATAAGATAAGGTTACAGGTTAAAGTCCAGATGGTCTAATTAACCAAGCTACATGTTGGGACCCACGGCACTTTCGCTTGGTCCAAAATTTTTGTTGCCCTTCTAATAATACGAGTCAGCCAGAACAAGCAGTCAAGTTTGAAAATGCACACTCTCAAGTAGCTATGATTGCACCCTCGTCAGCCTAAGATGCTGGGCTTTTGATATCCACCATGGTCAATACATGAACTAGTACTTGAAGCACAAGCCTAAAGTCTGTTATGCATTAACGAAAGCGCAATTAGGCGCCCTCAAAGCGCTTAAGTGGAACGAGAATGTACAGCTCTCAATGCCAGCAAAAGCATCAGGGATGGCGTTTAAGGATAAATCTTTATATCGATAAACGAATGCCATCTAAAAAGATCATTCAAAATTCCTGATAATGGGGAAAGAGAAAGATAAAATCATTAAGATAGAAAGGACAGTCACAAAGCTACTACGCTGCTTGAAGCAGAAGAATGTGATTGACACAGTGGAAATCGAACACAAGCGTCCCTCACGGACAGTGATTCCGCTTATTTATGGCTTACCAACAGTGCGCAAAGCAGGACTTATGTTGAGGCCAATGTTCGACACGTGTGATTCTCCATATCACTCGGCAGAGAAATAGCTTGATAAACTTCTAAAACCAGTGAGGAAATTCCTATCAAAACAAAGCCTCAGAGATGTATTTAGCTTCTTAGACTCCATTATCCATATGTAGTTAACCGGATGTAAAATGTTTTCTCAGATTGTGGTGTCGCTCCTCACTTTTATTCCGCTGGAGGAGACGACAGACCACCTATGTGATGCTGTTCGATTGCATCATGTGGATGTCGGCCTCTCGAAGGAACGACCTAAACAGTCGCACCTGATGTGTAACAAAAGTAAAATTAGTGTTCTACGTGAAAATCTATAGACGTAGAACGGAGTTCCTCTGGGATCTACGTTAGGAACATCGTTAGCGAACGTATTCATGAGTAAGTTAGCGAATAACTATCTAAATGGAGTTAACAACAAATTAGTCTACCTTGAACGTTAGGTGAGTGATAATATTTTGCACTACAGATTGTCATCTCTTCACGGATGAACCAGTGAGGCATATATCACAGCCCTCGCAAGCAAAAATTCATCTTCATTCTGAGTGCAAACATTCAATGGCGTACTTAGACGTTTAGATTAGCCGAACCTGTGATAGGTCTATCCAGTGCAGTGTCCGTGAAAACACAACGTGGAACGGGCAATATAATCATCTTTCCAGCTTGATTCCGTTCAGCCAGAAACAAAAACGTGTTCAATGCCTAATCGAGCAAGCATGAATGCTATGTAGCGTACACATGTTACCGGACGAGCTAAAGTTTGTACAAGGCCTGTTCGAGAAAAATTGGTTCTCCGGAGTGGTTCGTTGGGAAAAACATAGGGGTTCAAGTTGCGTAAGCATGCGTGGTTTCATTAACAAAGAACCGATATACATATCTTTACCGTTCAAGTGGTACGGGATAGTTAAATAAGTGCCTAGA